>NDGN011446830.1:0-10861 GCA_002564285.1 Tympanoctomys barrerae
CAAATCTTGGAAACAACCAAAATGCCCATCACTTGAGGAGTGGATGAAAAAGATGTGGTGTTTTTATACAATGGAGCATTACACAGATATAAAGAAAGACAAACTTGAGACCTTTACAGCTAAATGGATGCAACTAGAGGCTGTACTCATAAGTGAGATAAATTAGACCCATATGTGTAACACTGTATTGTCTCCCTAATATAAGAACCTGAAAGAGTAGATAAAACCTGGAAGGTATAATAGGTATAGTAAAATGTAACAAGACTGAATTTAAGAATTAAACAATGAAAATGAAAGGAAAAAAAGATAGGAAAAAAGGAGTGGGTTGAAATTTTATGGCCAAAGACTCTTGTCCTATAAAGAACAAGTATGAATGATTTTTAAACTGTATGTTTACTGCAGGTTAAAAGGCCTAAGCATCCCCAGATTTCTGAAAGAAGTATTGATTATTGAAGGTAGTAATTAATAAATCAACTTTATGAAGTATTTGGACAGACCTGGGACCATGTCCATGTTGTAAATGGCCTAGAAGAGGAAGTGTACTTTAAGTATCATCTTATTGATGAAAAAAAATCATATAAATTTCAATATATGATACAAGATTATCAGAAAAAATCTAAACAAATTAAGGGGAAATGACATAAAGATACAGAACATCCACGTCCTCCAATTCCAGGAGCATGGGTACCAGGCCTGTAATTCCAAATGTCACTTGCACATGCCCTGGGGCACATCTCCAGAGCTTATGCACTTGGAACCCTAGTATCTGGTGTCAGAAGCCCTGCTACCACTGTGCTTGTCCCTTGGGACCTAGAGAAGCTGTTATGCGGGCCTCGCAGGTCCTTGAAAGTGGGACGAGACACGTTCCAGCACTAATCGCACTCGCTCCTCGGGTGCTAAGGAAGAGGTTCCCTCTGTTTTCACATCTATTTCGTGCCTACCCAGCATCCTCTGCTGCTTTCCATTGGTTCCTTTTCAATCTCCCAGCAGTCATCAGATTACCAGCCTTGGCCGGGACTCTTGGGCTCATAGTCGGGTCCTCACAGCAGGGAGGCAAAGGGAATGCGGTGTCTTCTCATAGACAGTTCACTGGAAATTAGCAGGTGTCTAGACTTAGCCGTGGAGAGAAGACGGCAGGAGGAGTGAACTCTGGATCAGACAAGGTCTTTCTTCCTGCTTATAAATTCTCTACCACGTGATAGTTGAGAAAGTTAATAGATAAAACAGAAGTTTTCGCCCCAAATGGCTTTCCACATTGCTCCCGTGTTGGCGCTGTTAGTCTGTGCCACATTCTTTATGTGATTGCTGTCTTCAGTGAGGCTGCCAGAGGCGGTGGAAGGCATTCTTTATTTATTTTTATTTTTTTGAAATGTCTAAATGGGATTAAGAATCTATTATTACAGCTCTCAGCATAAAAAATTACAAACTAAAGGAGGGGCTTGACATTACTTACTAAAAAATGTAGCAACTGAGATAAGAAATCACAAGCCATGGCTCCTCTTGCAAACGCTGCCGTCGCAGTTTCTCCTTGCCCTTCGGCTCTCCTTTCCTCCATCTTCCACAACTTCCTCTTTCCAGTTTCCCGCTCTCAGATCTCCCTTTCCTCCTGCCCAGCTGTCCCTGGGTTCCATCCCTAACAGCTCCCTTTAACGTCTAAAAGACAGGACTCGGAAACAGACTCATCACTTATACCCAAATCAGAATGCTTACCCAGTATGCCTCTGCCATGTGCTCTGACCACAAGGTACAGCCTTGCCATTGGCTCAAGAGCAAAGGGCCAGGTGCCACGACCTGGAACCTTCACAACTGTGAGCCAAGACTTTCCTAAGCTGATTTATCTCTGGTCTTCATTATGGTAATGGAAAGCTGAATAATACAGAGGATTTTCAAGAGTCAGAAGTTACTTCCAAAACTGACTACCAAACTTTTCATCTCACTTCTTTACAATTACTGAAAATTCCTCTTCTCATCCTCTTCTCCATGTAAGGTGCTACCTTTCCACCTCTGATAGAAAGCAGTCCTTTGAGGGTATTAAACAAACAAACAAACACACAAACTGGTCTTAGCCTCCACCTGAAATATATAATCATTATCTTTCTTTTCACTTGCTTATTCATCATTAGGAAGTAAATTCCCTAGGGTCATAATCCCACCGAAGACAGAACAGACCAACATGACAGGGACTACGACTGGGTTGATAATATCCCTTAGTTATTGCAGACTGATTAGGCTCACAACCTCCCAAATTGAGTTTACAGTGAAGGATAAATAAAAAGAGGCAAATGGAATGATTGCAGGGCTCCAGGAGGATCAAAACCCTCTCCCAGAATTTGAGATTCTCTCCGAGCTAAGACCAAGACCTTCTCCGCGTGGCCCATATTTATTTAGTTAAAAGAAAGGAAGAGAATACTCAAGAAGGGTGGGACCACTCAAGGACTTCTCCAAGTAAGGTGCTGAGTTAATCTCCCCCGGAGTGCGATGCCTGAGGCTACAGTCTTCATCTAGTGGAGGTTGGATGGAGATGTCCTTGGCTGTGACCCCGTCCTATCCTTTGAGGCTTTCCAGCTTCTCACCATTACAGGCCTCAGTAGGGATCAGTGACTCTCAGAGGTTCACTTATTGTGAGTCCCCCACCCATGTCCAGACAAGCAAGCTAGGTTCTGGACAGACACAACGACAACCCATCGGTGAATTTCAGTCCCGCTCAGGGCTGCTTCAGAGCGGTCACCATCAGGCTAAATCTCTGCTTACAGTAATTTCTGCCACCTCTGTTCTCAATAAAGCCCCAGAAAAGGCAGTCAAGAGATCCCACCTCCCCGTCCGCATTCCTCCATAACCGCCACCATGCCTACACTTTTTCCTCTAATCACTTGAGTATGAAAGCATCTTCCTCGCCTCAACTCAGCTCACTGTCCTCTGATACAACTGTTGGATATTGTTGCCTTCCTCGCTTTCTGGAGAATGACAGGAACTTCCTTAATTGGCCTACAGATGGATCTTACCTCAGTGGGCCCAGGAGTCACTAGTAAGCCATAGATACCATGGTCTCCTGGATGAGGTTATAGCCGGGCAATTTCTGAGACCAAACCTGCGCAGTAGCTGAACTATATGTCCTCACCAAGGTGGGCCTCTTAGCTGTGGCCAGGAGGGCCCTGTTTATATAGACAGTAGATATGCCTTTGCAGTGGCACATGACTTTGATATAGCTTAGAAGCAGAGAGGACTTTTAACTTTGTGAGGAAAACAAATAAAAAAAAATAAGGACTGTGCATTACATATCAGAGCTCTCTATTCCTTGAAGTCCAGGGTCATTCTTTGGCCCATGGGAAGAAAGTAGATAAAATAATGTAGCTGACGTCACTGCCAAGGCAGTTGTCTTGCAAGAGAACCTACACAGCAGGGTCCCTAAAACCTCTGCAACCTCTATCATCTCCTCAAACCCAGATTTATACCATAGGCAAATAAAGGCCCAAGCCACTTCCTCTGGGGCTGAAAGGGGGAAATGGGCCAAGCTGGGTTGTTTATTTGATTAAAAGAGAAGCCTCTAGGTGGGCCCTATTATGCCCCAATTTCCCAACTGGCCTACAGGAAGACATTTTATACTTTTTTTTTTTAAAGCCATACAATCTTTTTATTGTTAACTCATAAAGAGGTATCAAAATTAAAAGGCAAAAATTACAGAAGACTTAACAAAACTACTAGAAGCATCAAAGGAAGTGAAAATGGCACCAGGCGCATGAGCCTGGTAGGACACAGGGAGAACAGTGAGCATGTGCTAAAGGCACTAGGGGAGAGGATCTGGTGAAATTGTGATCTTAGATAAGTACCTAGATAAAGAAATAATGGGACAAGACTTTCTAAACCCAACTGTGTGCGTAAGTCATCCTCCCCATTGGCGCTGTCTCTGTCATCCTCTCCTTCCTCAGCCTCTTTTTCATCATCCTTGATCACCTCCAGCTGGTCCTCCGCCCCATCTTCATTCTCATCATCATCCAGCAGCTCCCCTCCTCAGCAGTCATCCGCAGCACGCTCGGACTCCACCTTCACGTTAGTCTCGTCTTTCTTCTGGGAGGCCGTGGCCTGCTCCTCTTCGGGCTTACCAGTCTTCATCTCCACTGCTTGCTTGCTCTGTTGCTTTTCAGTTTTCTCCAGGCTTTCCAGTAAGGAATCCGCTTTATGTTTTGCTTGGGTCAGCTCCTTCTTAACGACCTGAAGGTCATCACCTTTCAATTTTCCAGACTTGGATGAAGTTCCCCGCTGGCCACTCTTAGAACTGAAGCCACTTTTGCCTCTTCGGGAGCTGTTTCCTGATGCACGCTGGGATTTCGAGGGCACCACAGCCCAAGCAATAGGAGGAGGAGGAGGAACACGTGCTGGGTAACTGTTCATCCTGTCATAATAATCAGGCTGAAAGTCACAGACCAAGTCAGCAGAGGAGCCGAGTAGAGGGGATGGAGCAGGGCGTCTGGTGCTGACCCGGACGTCTCCGCTGCAGAGCGTTCAGGCTTTTCCTGTGTTCGCTTTCGGCTCTGCAGCCAGGTTAATACCTAACGCCTGCCCAGCAATCATCTGCCACCCTCTCCAGCTGCAGCAAGCGGGCATTTCTCTCATTAGCATACTGGACAAGGCACAGCCCTTGTGAAGGGAGCAACCCTCGGTTTTGCCATACCCCGAGAAGATGGCCTCCACATCAGATTTCTTCACCATGAGAGTGTTCAGATTCCCAGTGAACACTCGAGAATTCATGGAGCAAGGATCTCTCTTCTTGGTGACATTGCTAGCCATCGTGTTTAAAGATAAAGTTGCTGACAGTGACAAAAACTGTAGTGAAGATCAAAAAAATGTCAGAGGAGAGAGATGCGAGAAGAAATTCGATTCCGCATCCCCTGCTCCCAGGTCCCACGTGGAGTTGACTGCTGCTTGAGGTCAGCATCATGGTGGTGACTGCTCAGTCTCCATCTCTTCATAAAATAGCCCCCTGACATTTTATACTTTGTTCATGATTTGGCTCATTGGAATATAACAAGACATTTCAATGGAGAAAATCATATTATTGCAGGCTTTCACTCACTATTGCTTATCAGGTCGCCAACATCGTTAAATATGTCCCTAGTATAGTCCTGGAATGCCATTTCTTGACTCTGTGGGCCAGTTTCCCCTTCTGAATGGTCTTTTTGAGGTATGTCAAGTCAACTTCACTCAGCTCCCTCCTCCCCAAGAGCGGGAGAGCACGCGGGTCATTCCTTTTGTGTTTTCCCCTGGGGGTAAGCTTTCCCCTGCCATCAGGTTACAGCCAGACCTGAGGCCTGAGCAGAGAAATTTCACCCCGTTGGAAAGCCTTGTAGTATCGCAGTGAGTCAGATCATGAATAAACCATAAAATTTCTTCCTGTAGGCCAGTTGGGAAGTTGGGGGGCCACAGGGCCCATCCAGAGCCTGCTCTTTCAATCAAATAAACAAAGGGTCTGGAAATATTATAGTGGTTAAGGAGACATTTTAAAGGATAGACTATTCAAAGTGTTTGTGGTATCTGGCCTATCTGACCACCTTGCTATTAGGCGTAGCACCCCCACTTCTGGAGGCTGCTGTAGCAAACCAGTGGAATAATAAAATTTCATTTGCAAAAATCTCTGCAACATTCAGTCTGCTATGGCCCAAGGCCCTTTCTTTAGTTTTATTAACTATCATTTTTCTCCTACAAAAAGATACGTTTTCTCCTTTTGAGTCAATTGCCTCTGTGCTCATCAATTAACTGTGCTCATCAACCTAAAGCCTTCCTTCAGGGAACTGATTAGCATCCTACAAGCTAATGATAATATTGTCCAAGCTTCCTTCAACAATGTCTTCCTAGGAGGTTTCATAATTGGAGGCCTGCAGATTATATTTATTGGAAAAGACCCCAACTGTAAGATTTCCTTTAGCTTCATGTCCCTATAAATTACATGGATTCATATTTCTGATCCTTCCATATTTCTTACTTTTAAATTTCTTCATTAGCACATGCGTGCATGACATAGTTATTACATTCATCATGGAAAGTTAGGATAGGTACAGGCCATGCCTTAGTTCATCATGCCCTCCCCTCCTTCCCTCCCCGTCTCCCTCTATCCCTTGGTCTTTTTTGATCATATTTGGTCTTTAAAAAGATCATATTTCTGATTTTTTCAAGGGTCCTAACTAAACTCCCAGATGGACTCCTCATTCCACTGCGGATACTAAGATCGAGTTGGCCAGAGTCCACCAACAAGGCTGAGAAGCAGATCCCAATTCGGGTGGACCAGGAGCCCCAGAGCTGGACCCAGGAGGGCGCAAGCCTGCAACCAGCTGCGGTCTCAAGGAGCTTCTTTAACCTGTTTTCCTCTGTTGTTATTATACGTTTCTGTTTTCATAGCCCCTAAACACTGCGGTCACGCCTCACGCCCTCTGCTAGTCCTTGGCCTGATGTTCTCTGTCTTCTCCTGTAGCTGCTCTGCTTTCTCCTTATCAGAGTTTCAGCTCTGAACGGGAAATGCCGCCATTCACAAGCCTCATTATCTTGCTTCCCTGCTTAACCTCACATACTCCTGCAACTGATCACTGCCCTGGTGCCCTCACACCAAAAGTAATGGCGTAAGAATCACTCTCATTTACACCGTTTCAATTGTTCCCAACTATAGAGCCCCTTTTGCCATCTTTGTACAAATGTATTATCCTAATTTAAAATTCAATCACTTCAGTTTCTTTTATTTTTTACATTTTTATATGTTAGTACATGTTTGTAATGTGTAGTCTTTCCATTTCTTGTGGGGATACACGCATAGAACACATCTGAGTTCTTTATCTCGCCCCTTTGCCTTCTCTCTCTTCACTCCCTGTCTCGATCCCTTTTCTTGGTATGTGTCTGTAGTCTCACTTTTATGACTTGGGGAAGGCGGATCTTAAAAAGCAATGAACTAAGCTAAGTTGCAGAAACACTGTCTAAGGGGGAAAGTGTCCCCACGTTCTCAGAAGGATTTTCTTGGCTGTTTCCTTACAGTAAAATAAAGGGAGACAAAAAGAATAGAAAGCCAGAATTTATGACAAAAAAGGAGGCAAAATGACTATATTTGGGACATTCTCAGTTGCGGCCATGTGGACATACTAATCTTCAGAGGAAAAGGAATGGCGTGGCCTAACCTGTGCTGCTAAAGCAAGCAATACAGGCAGATGCAGGCCAGGTTCTATGATTAAACAATGGTGGAGTGGCCCGAGGCTCGGAAGACAAGGTTCTGAGAAGGGCCGGGACCTCAGCATGCACCGCGCGGCGTGTCCTTGGGATTCTGCTCTGAGAATTCCAGTACGCTTACCTTTCACAGCTCAAATGGGTCAGTATGTGACTCCGGAATGTGTAAGCCGTGAACCTGCGTGTCTCGTGTGTGCTAATTTTCCAAGGTGCACAGAATACAGGATCTATAGGATCATGGGAGCCTCCACCCAGATTTCAAGGGATGAGTTGGACGGCCTGGGAGCTCATGAAGAGATCTGAGACAGGGCCAGGGCCACTCCAGAGTGTCCAAAAAAATAATGTCAAGAGGAACCATAATAGGGAGGCTGCTACAAAGCTCCCATCAAGGCAATTCTAGTAGACCTGTGGCAGTGGGTCAGCCCCGGAGACCACAGAAGTGTAAAGGCCCAAGCATGCAGTTCTAGCCTCGGAAAGTTTAGGCACTAATTTTCAGCTTGAAAGCTGCTGGGTGGGCTGAGCTCTGCAGCTGCTAGGGACAGAGCCCCCTGCGGCCCTGCAGGATGAGAGGCACAGAATCGAAGTGTTTATCAGCTTTAGCATTTTCAAAGTTGGGATTTGGAATGAGTTGGAGTCAGTTTACCCTTATATCTTGCTTAATTCTCCCATGAACAATGGTAACATCTACCCCATACTTGTCCCGCCATTGTGTTTAGGAAGTTGAAAACTTTGTGCAGATTACAGAGTCTCCCAGCTGGCATTTGCCACAGCGTGAATCCCACTTATGTGTGATTTAGATAAGACTCTGGCCTTTGAAGTTCTGACTTGGTGCTTTTAAAGCTGAGTCTTTGGGGGCTGTTGACAGAGAATGAGTTGTGCATGACAGAAAATGATGAACTTGGAGGGCATGTTCCTAGCATGAGAACAGGGGTGGACGTGTTCCCTAAAATGCATGTCCTGTAATCTCCAATGCAACAATGTTGGGAGGAGGAGCACTTAAGAGATGACATGGCAATGAGGATTCTGCCCTCGTAAATGGATTAATATTTTTATAACAGGTTTAGGTTCATTTGAGCATATGGGCTTATTATAAAACCCAGTCTCTCTCTCTCTCCCCTCCCTCCCTTCCTTCCTCCATCCTCTCTCTCTCTGTCTCTCTCTCTCTGTCTCTCCCTGTCTCTGTTTCTCTCCAACAAGAGATGATTCAACAAGTAGGCACATGCAAGTTTTGAACCCAACATTGAGCTGCCTAAAAGAAATTTAAAATCAAGACATAGCTTGGAGAAAGAATTAAGGAGAAGTGGTAAGCAGAGGAAATCTTACAAAATTATCTAAGGAAAGCAGAGGAATGATAAAGAAACTTAGGAAAGTGGGGAAGACTCCAATAGACCAAATCTCCTTGTTTATTGGATTTTAGATTCATGGATGTCAATCTTCACATGCTCTCTGTAGCTCTGAGAAGGGTATATAACCGAACCACATGAAATGGCTGATTTTAACTACCTTTACTTTACAGAATTTCACATACTTTATGCCTACTGACGAATCTGTTCTAATAGGGTCAAACCAGAGATCCTGTAGGATATGCCAATAGGATGGAAACATTCAAATGTGGATCATAATGAAAACTAAACTGTGCTAGGTTTTCAGAAGACGGTTTAAGTATTTTAAGGAACCAAAGAACAATCAACAGGTGCTCTTTATCTTTAGGGTTATTTTGAGCAGTTACTACTCTGTGTCACATGCAGGGTACTTTCCACAGGAGAAAGAGAGCACCTTAACTCCAGCTCCATCAGGGCACCTCCAGCACGGTGGCTTGGGCTTCACAGACATTAAAGTTCAGGGAATAAGAGATGATAAATGAAAGATGCCACCTGCTGTCTCCTGGCACAGCACACAGGCCGTAGTGGGTCTTCCAGGGGGATCCTGGCAGTGCTCTTTGGCTGCACACTTAATTTCCAGAGAAACCTTCCTTTCTCCTGGCATAACTCAACAATAAAGGGAAGCACCGAATAGGAAACTATATTAGCACTATTATGTTCCAGGCCTTTCAAACCCTGGAGAGAATCTGATGCAAGGCTGGAGAGGCTTCTTCACAGAAGAATTGGAAAGGAATGGGCTAACTGGAGGCCCTGTTTGCAGATCTTATAGAAAGGGTAGGAATCAGGGCTCCTTCGTGGAAATAACTTGAGAGTCATATAAGAGTAAGTGGTCACAGGAAAAAAATCAGAATTTTGTAAGAGACTTGGCCTTACAAAGTGAGACTACAAACTCCCTTCCTTCCACCACCCACACGCAGTAGCTCAGTACTTGAGGTTTGCACTTACGTGGCGTGTCCCTGACCAAAGCCACAGGAGGGCTCAGCACCATCAGGGTCAGTGTCAGAGCTGCCACACAGGAGCCTCTGGGGAGCCACCTGCACACCATGCTGGGAGAGAAGGGAGAACTGGGTCACAGAGGAGCAGACAGATCTTGCTCAGTGAGCTCTGTGATCCTTCTTGGCTCCTGTCCCAAATACTGAGCAGCAAGATGCTCAGTAGGGTGCTGCTGGGATGGGTAATTTCAGCGTTGAGGAACCAATCAGCATCAGAGATGCATGACATCATTAGTTGGTGGTCAGAGATTCAGTATGAAGAACCTTTTGTGAAACTTACAATATCTTTCAGTGAAAAGGTGGTTTTGGTTTAGTACTTCCAAGGTTTTATGCAATTTGACCTGAGACACCTGGATTCATCCACTACAGTGAGGCAGTTCTGTTGACTCCAAGTCAGTCTTTGACACAGAGCCTCAGGGGAATTAGTATTTCATATGGGTGTTCAATCCCTTGGTCCTGGTTCCTATTGTGATTTCCTCATTTTATTGAGGATATGAAGAAAAGATATGGGAAGACTTTTTAATAAATGTACTAGAGAATTTTCAGGATCTATAATACTATGAAAAAATTATGAATTGTATCACTTGATGAAATCATATAACTTTTAAAATATAATTTTTCTATTAGATCATTATTACATATGCACACAAACAGACATGTATATCAAATTAATGTAAACTTAAAGTCTCAGATTTAGAATGGACTTTTTTCTATGTATTTGGTTTAGGGCCTTACTACACAGCTCGGACTCAGTGAGCTCCCTGTCTTTAACCTCCCCAGCCCTGGGATTGCAGGCTTGCATCAGTATCGGCTGGCTCGGTGCGTCCAGGGCCGGAGCCTGTGCAGCGTGTGGTGCCGGGATCAAATGCCAGGCCATGTGCTTGCCTAAGCAGGCGCTTGGTCTGCTGAGCTATCTCACTGGCCCCTAGAATGGACTTTAAATGACTATTGTGCATACACTATCTGCATGAATTTCCAGTTTCCCAGAGTGCTGACGAGACGTCATTCTCTGTGTGGTTCAATGTTTCGGGCAGCAGCACTAATCAGATTGCAACGAAGATTACTAAAATCTACTGAACGAGTTCGGAGCACTTTCCATGTCACTCAGAATTAGCCTTACGGATTTTTATGTATCATATTTAGAAAATTTTATGATCACTTCAGCACAGTAAGGTAAGTGACTTTCTTATTACCATGTATTGAAAGAATAACCAACAGTGGCTATCTTAGTTACTCTTTATTCGTTACTGGGACAAATACCTGACACTCAAAATGAAGGAAGGAAAA
>NDGN011446834.1:0-17042 GCA_002564285.1 Tympanoctomys barrerae
GTAGTGAGGTCCTATACCAAATACATTAAAAAATAATAATAACCAGTAGTGTGGAACACATCTTTCTATGATGGATTCAAATAATCTTTTGTAAGAGTAACATAAAATACTGGAGCATTAAAATAGTAAATTTCTTATTTCCTCCTGTAGATGTTCTTATAATACTTACCACATTAAGAAAACTGCAAAGGATGTCAGAAATACCCCTCCACACCAATAATACGTTAGCTAATATTTAGTAGTCTAACTGTACTAGCAGGAGCGCCTGATAGAATCAACAGTCTGAAGGTGGAGATTAAGTGAGATAATGCTTGTAATACTCGTATCACAGTATCTGACATATAAGAGCTCTGTAAATGTTGACTGTTGTAATTACTGCTCAGAGCAGTAGGCCTAGGTGTGGTGGCACATGCCTGTAATCCCAGCTCGCAGGAGGGTGAAGCAGGAATATCATAAATTCAAGGCTAGCTAGCTTTGGGCAATTTAGTGAGAACTTGCCTCTCAAGAAATAAAAGCAGCTGGGGTGTGGCTCGGTGGGAAGAGTGCGCCTGGGCTCAATACCCAGCCCTGTTCCCCAAAAAGTATTATGATTCCGTTTAGGAAAAGTTACTACCTGTAGTTTCTTTAGGGTTTTTGTCTACTGTATCTTGAATCAGACTTACTGCCTGGATTAGAGACGAAGTTAAGTTGGTTAAACCAAGTTAAAAGATGAGCATGTGAATATTTGGTCAGTACTCATTATAATACAAAATGACAAACTGCTTTTCTGGTCAGTGAGTTTATCTTACCTAGAATGATTTTGCCTGAGTATCAGATTTCTTTTAATCTGTCTGCAGACAAGTTTCTGTTCATGAAAACAGCATTGAGAAGCTGTTGTGAGAACATTCAGAGGCAAATGGTAAACTAGGATATACAATACTTCATTAAAAATCAGAAGTTAATGTAAAAAACAGGTGAAAATAGGGTATACACTTAGTGCTATGTGGAAAAGTAATATATTGACCACTATTTGTGTATCAGCTAGCTTTGTCTATGGCTTTTTGCCACATTTGCTTTAACTCTTCCCTTGTAAGACACAAGCTTAATAGAACATTCTTCTCCCTAATCTTAAACTCTTCCTTGTGAATATTTTTAAATCTCTGTATTATTTTGGTTACATTTTCACAGAGTAGTTTTCATATTGTACACACCCTGAAGGTACCATTTATTACATTGTGCATACTATTTTGTAACTTAAACTTTGTAATTTCATTCTTAATCAAATTAATCATATCTTAAACTTGTTTTTATAAGACATTTTAAATATTTTTTTTTTTTTGAATGTGTGTGTGGCCGGGTAACTGTAGTGCATACTGGTACATACAAGACGAGAACTGGACGGGAGGTGAGATGAGACTTTTGGTCACTTCTCCATCATCTGAGTCACGCCTGGGTAATAACTTGAGTATGAGACACTATACACTTAATTCCTGCCTTTTTATTATTTTTCAGAAATACTGGTTTTGGGTTGGAGGTGGAGCACTTGTCTAGTATGGAGAGGCCCTGGGCATTCAGTCGTGTGTCGCCCCCCCCCCCACACACACACATACACACAAACTGACCTTTTAAAAAACAAAACTCTGGTTTTCAGTTTATAACCTTCAAGTTCTTTCAAGTAGTTAAATCAAGTGAGTAGGTTAAAATTGTCAAATGTTCAGATATAAGCTTCATTAGAAAGTGTATCCATCCTTTTTTTCTGACTTATTTATTTATTTTTCCTTTTTTTTTTTTTTTTTTTTTCTTTGAAACATGGTCTCACTACTCAGTTCAAACTTGTAGTGATCTTCCTGTCTCAGCCTGCCCAGCCCTGGGGTTGCAGGCATGTTCCACCACACCCAGACTCAGTGGTGGGCTGAGCAAGCTCCAGGAGCAGGGCTCGCTCAGCATGCAAGACTGGGGGTCAAACCCTCATCCCTGCACTTGCCAAAACAGGTGCTTAGTCTACTAAGCTAACTCGCTGGTCCTATAAAAAAATTGTAATGAAATCTAAAGAAAGAAATTGATTGCAGTATCTAGTATTGGCACCCTGAGAGAAGCAGGAGATAGGTCTCCCGTAATCATCTCCATCAAAGACAGCCTCTCAACGTCTTTTGTTGTATTTGCCACCAGGTTGTAAGTACAGACATACAGATGCACTTATACAACTACGTACACATTTGGTTGGGGTCATACCATATATGTACCTTTGTGTTCTCCTTGTACTGTGAACAGTTTTGAACACTTTACTAAACTCATGGGTTGGCCTTCTTCCCCCACAGGATAGAGTGGCCCACAAAGTAACTTGTGTCCTAAGGGCAGTTACATCTTGCAGGGCAACAAGAAATATTACCTTTATGTGTACTTTATACCTGTTGTCAGCTCTGCCTCTTACCCCACGGCTTCATATGATACTATCCCCTTATTTTTTGAGGCCTATTTTGGGAGAGTATGTGAAATTTTAAGTATCAGTATCACTCAAGTCAGAGGAAAATCAGATCTTTGTTTCAGGATCCTGCTGACGCGCCACACTCCGTGTGTGCATGACGCACCACACCGCGTGCGTGCATGCATGCGATACGCGCTGCTTGTTGAGCTTCACATCTCGGGCATGCTTGGGACGCACTCTGCCACTGTCAGTGCCGCCAGCCCTCTGACTGGTCGTGTACATTTGCATAGTCTTGAAAATCTCTGTGTCCTTCTCTCCCTGTCCTTTCCCCCACCCTCTCTCCTCTTTTCTCTTTTCCTTCTCTCCTTTCCCCACCTCCACCTCCATCTTTCTAATAGAAGGCTCTCCGAGTTCGCAGGTGCAACAGTTGTGCCCTTTAAATACCCATCCGGTGGTTAGATACTGTTTCCAGGCTTTTCTTTCACAAGTGGGTAAGGCCATTAGAATCCCATTTATTGACTATTCTTGTGTGTTTTCTTTTGACTATAAATAAAGTAGATTTGTGACAGTTATTTGTAAATTGATTTTTCTTGGATTTAAATTATCCTGGGTGATAGAATTATAGAAGTATTCTATTTTGGTAATAATTTCTTCCAGGTAGATTTTTTTTTTTTTTTGTTACCAGTATACATTTCTGTTGTTGATTCTCCCTATGACAGTTTTTAAAAATCACTCTTGTAGAAAGAGCCACATAGCCCAAAATTTACCACTATAGCCATTTTGAGTGTGGAAGTTAGTGATATCAGGTACATTCAAAATGTTGCACCACCACTACAATGTTGTGTAACTATCTGTCTGTTAACAGACAGGTTGTTTTCTACATTTTGGCTATGGTAGAGGCTGTCATAGACACTGGTGTACACATACCTCGAGTCTACCTTCGTTTCCAGTGACGTGCCTTGGAATGGAACTGTTGAAGAATATCGTAATTCTACTGTTAACTTTGCAAGGAGCTGCCAAGCTATTCTCCAGTATAGCTGAATCATTTTATATTCCCAGCAGCACTGCTGTTGAATGATTCCAGTTTCTCCCATCTTCTCACCCACACTTGTTATTTTCTGGTACTGTTGTGTTTTATTTTTATTTTGCAACAGTGGCCATCCTTACAGGTGCTAGGGAGTATCTCACAGTTCTGCTTTACAGAGGCTCATGAGGACCTCAACCATCTTTTTATGTGTTTGTAGGCCATTTGTATATCTTGCAAGAAATATTTGAGTTCTTTGCCCATTGTGAGTAGGGTTGTCTTTGTGGTGTTGTATGCAACACCTTTTTAAAGGGTGCACTATATATAATAATCCAGACTGTGTTTCTCCCTTCTCAGGATTCCTACAGGAAACAAGTAGTAATTGATGGAGAAACCTGTCTCTTGGATATTCTCGACACAGCAGGTCAAGAGGAGTACAGTGCAATGAGGGACCAGTACATGAGGACTGGGGAGGGCTTTCTTTGTGTATTTGCCATAAATAATACTAAATCTTTCGAAGATATTCACCATTATAGGTGGGTTCAAGTCAAATATAATAAAATGGCATTGAGAAGTAATTGTAGCTTTCATTCATTGTTTCCTAATTGCAATGCATATATTATCTAATTTGAATTTTAAAATAACTTCTGTGAGGTGAGGTTCCTGAGAATTGGCAGCTGAGTAACTTGTTCCAGATAGTATCAGTGGCAGTAGTGGTGCTGGGTTGAAACCTAGGCCTGTTCAACTCCAGAGCCTTCTGTGTTGTTATGCACACCCCTCCATGGGCAGCAGTAGATGGCTTGTAATTGAACAGTGTAATAATTTCAGAGTTGCCCATATAATTTCAGAGTCTTTCCATTTGTCACTTTCTTTTTGTGAAAGTACAGTTCTCTTATCCACAGTTTCACTTAGGTTCAACTATGGTCTGAAAATATTACATGGAAAAAATTCAGTAAATAATCAGTTAATGAGTTTTATGTAGCCTTTATTATGACAGGTTGTTTTATTAATTATTGTTGGTATGTTATGTCTGATTCATAAATTAGACTTTATAATTAATATGCATGTCTAGGATACAACAGTGTATAGAGAGTTTAGTACTGTCTGCCATGTCGAGTCAATGGGAGGGGCTGGGGAGATAGCTCAGTAGAATAAGTGCCTGCCTGGCAAGCGCAGGGTCCTAAGTTCAATCCCCAGTATTGGGGGGGGAGAAAAAAGAGTCCATGGAAGGTTCTGGCCACATGTACCCCATGGTAAGAGGTGATTACCGAAATGTGAAATTTACATTAACACTGTACTTCATACTTCAGTAAACATACACAATTTTAAGTTAGGTTCAGTATTTTCTGTCTAATCATGATCTACATGCATGTGAACCTGTTAGAGTTTTACTGTGCCTCTGCAGGTAACTAGAAAATAACCAGTAAGGAAATTTGATAAGGTAGAGATTAGGAACTATATGAAAAGTATTCATAAGGTAAAAGTTGTGGCAAAGTGCAGAATTTTGTAAGGCAAAAGTTAGGACTTATGACATGACATTTTTTGAATGATTTTGGGGTTTACTAATACCTCTACCAAACTTTTTTTCTTTCTTAGAGAACAAATTAAAAGAGTTAAAGACTCTGAAGACGTACCTATGGTCCTAGTAGGAAATAAATGTGATTTGCCTTCTAGAACAGTAGACACAAAACAAGCTCAGGACTTAGCAAGAAGTTATGGAATTCCTTTTATTGAAACGTCAGCAAAGACAAGACAGGTAAGTAAATCTGTAGTAAATATGAATCTGTTTCTGACAATACATATCATGATTTTAATCATTAATCATGTTCATTAATATATATTCTGGGAGTATCATTTTGGAGATAGGCAAGAACATTAATAAACATACACAGCTGCTAGCATACTGCTGTTATATATTAAATCACTTAATGTAACTTACTGAATTTTTTCTAAAATAGGAAATGAAACAAGGTTAAATTTTCTATTGAGAGCAGTGCTTAATCTAATGATCATGATACTACTCTTGGCTGAAAATTTTAATTCTGAAATCATCTCATGTTTAGGATTCAAGAAAGGTAGAGATTTTTCTGTAATATTCATGAAGATAAAGAATGAGAACAAATTCTATGTCTCCTGTTTTGGAAGTACTTTTCACAGAATTAGATTTTTTGCTTCTAGAGTTGTGTTTGCAGTTTTGGCATGGAAGAATTTTTTTGAGGATGTATTTTTTGTTTTTGAAGTAAGTTTTCACTAAAGCAAAGGAAAACTTAAAAAGTATATAAAACTTTTCATCTAATCATTAGTTCACTGTTCTGAGAAAAGAGCCCTCTAAAATTGAATTTTGTTTCAAAACTCATCTTAATTTTTAAAATTACTTTTTCTCTGGGTAAAACAGTTTCAGTTGATATGATTTAAATAGATTTTTGTGTGAAATAAATGTAACATAAGGGAAAATATTCTAGAAACAAATATATAAAGACATGATGGAATACAATTTCCATTGTAATAGATTAATTTAATTTGTTTTGTGCTTTTTCTAGTTACAAGTAGAAGCCAAAAACAATGGTTCTATAAAACTTGTCAAGTTTAAAATTGTTTAGCTGGGAAATATACCTTATGTCCCTAGCAGGACATCATATGTACCCCTTGCTTGTACAAATTTGGTACACAGAGAAAAAAAAAAAAGAATTCTGTGTTAAGTGTTCCCTGTCTTTTGGCCATGATGCAAGTCCATTGTATATGCCGGCCTTCCTGACACCTGCTCGGTACACTAAAGGAAGACTTGGTGTGCACCACTTCATACCCAGGGAAGGCTTTGTTCAAGTCCATTCCCAGATTGTACAGACTGGGGAGAGTCTTGGTTTTTACTTTCTTTTTACTCATCTTCTTTGACCAGTTAACTCAGTTTTCCTCAAGAGAAGGAACTCAGAAAACACAATTTTAACATTTTTTTCTCCTACTATTTTGTTAAAAGTTCAGATATAAAATTTGGAAGAATTTTATTGAACACATTTGCAAAGCTAATGCCTAAATTCTACCATTCACATTTTATTATACCTGCATTCATTAAAATTGTTAAAAGGTGGATTTGAGGCTAGTAAGCTTTAGTTGTTGTGAAAAATCGTGAGACTCCCTAATACAAAAGGCTGCAAGACAAGTGCTTTTGTACTTCAGCACGCATGCACGTGTGTATAGCGTAAGACAGGTGGTGGGCTGGTTCAAAGCCAGGTTCTGATTCTGTGGGGTTCCGAGACCTGTGAGTCGTGCATTTCCAGCAAGTCCCCCGTGGTGCTGATTTTGGTACAGATCACTGTTTGGGAAGGCAAGAGAGACATCCAAGGGTCGTCTGGATCCCACAGTGTCACTCTCTACTGTCATGGACAAGAGTAAAATGTGGCTCGCTCTCCTTTCATTGTATGATTGCTGCTCAGACATGCTGATTGATTCTTGGTGTTTGACATTCATGCTTTAATGTACCACAACATTCATAATTGATCAGAAAATTACCAGTCTTCCTTCCAAAATAAACTTTTAGGTTTTATACTGTTTTGTGGCCTTGGTATTTTTTAGTTTTAGAAAGGTATGTGATATAGATACAAATTAGCCTAAATCTACTTTTAGAAATTTAGGTGGATCATCTTAATATGTATCATTATTATTATTATCACCATCATTTGTCTTTTTGAGACAGTGTCTCACTATGCAGTTCAGGATGGCCTTGAACTCACTTTGTAACCCAAGCAGGCCTTAAATTCTTTGAGATCCTTCTGCCTCAGCCTCTCTGAGTGTTGAGATTACAGGCTTGTGCCACCATGCCCAGCTTACCTGTCTTAAATCTTTATGTAGAACATGCTGATGAACTATATAGCTTAGGCTTTTTTGTTTGTTTGTTTTTATCAAGTGGACTTCTTGATTTAATTAGACATGAATGTGCTGGGCCAGCGAGAGCTTGGCCGACTAAGCACCTGCTTAGGCAAGCACAGGGACCAGGATTCAATCTGTAAGAACACATGCTGCACTGGCCCCACTCTGGGCACATGGAGCCCATGACCCCGACAAGGCGTGGGGGTGCAAGCCTGTAATCCCAGGCCTGGGAGCCTAAAAACAGGAGGATCACTGCAAGTCACCTCAAGTCTGAGCTGTGCAGTGAGACCCTGTACCAGATACATAAGATTGGGAGGGGAAAAAAGGGAGAGAAGTGAATTTGCTTTTAAATGCTGGTTCACCTTTTATTTTTGAAGTTAATTTAATATTTACATGCTTTTGGAAGATTTTAAAGAACTATTCCAAATAGGTTTTTTTATACGCAGTATGCACATTTTAGTGACTTTTACATCTCCAGTTTTTGTGAAGATTTGAAGCCCTATCTTTTGCAGAGTATTTCATTACTCATCTATTATTTGGTTTGTCATTTGAATAAAATATGAACATCCTCATTATATCTTATCCGCTACTTAGCCTGTGTCTTAATGTTTGGTCTTACTCATGAGCTGAGAGCATGAACACTGCAAAGAATTCCGTTCATCCTCGCACCCACAGAACGCTCACTTAGAAGTTCTGTCAGCTAAGGACTGGCAGCTTTTCTGTAAAGGATCAGATACTAATTATTTGGGGCTTGGAAGGCTGCAAGTGCTGTGTGGTTTTTTTTTTTGTTTGTTTTGTTTTGTTTTTTCTTTTTAAGTAACCCTTTAAATTATAACAATCATTTTTTGGCTTGTGTATAGTATAAAACAGGTGGTGGGTGTATTTGGCCTGCATATTTGCCCTGTTTGGGTCTTACTCAAGAGCCAAGAGCATGAATACTTCAGAGAAGCATTATGGTGCTTTTAGACACTGGAAGTTAGGCTAGACTTGCAACTAAAAGTTTAAAGAAGAATTTGAGTACTCTTAATTTTAAAGTTAAAAATACATATTTTATGAAAGGGAAAATAGAAATGTTACTGTGGTACTTTGTATTGCATTGTAGAATATATATAATAAGTAATAAAAATATATAATAAAACAATATAATAAATAATAAATACTTACCAGTTTAATTGTTTTATAATTTCAAAATACCTATTACCTGGCCAAATATTCACTTACATTCTTTATCGTATTTTAGTCTCTATCTGAATGGAAAGCAGTTATTCTCCACTAGTAGTTACACTTGGTCTCTGTGTTTCTGGTGTATAAGGCTGCTACTTCCTTTCACATTTCTCTGGAAAGTGAGGATTTTCCTGGTCTCTGGGTAGCACACAGCAGTGCTGGCAGAAGCTGGTAAAACTTGGCTCACTAGAGTAAGCCCTTGCCTGGCAAGTGCAAGGTCAATCCCCAGCACTGGGAAAAAAACAAAAACAAAAAACTGAAACATGTACCCACTGGGAATCAGCTCTGAGTTTCCAGTCAGCTAAAATCTTAAAAATGGAGAGATTTAGTAAAGTAGATGACAGAAGCAGACTTCTGAGTATTTGCTATGCCTGATTCAGCTGTTTTGCATTCTGGTGGTTTTACTTTGAATATAATTAAAAATTAGTTTTTAAAATTTAATGTTGAGTGATTACTTTTCTGGTTTTGGTATTGGTTTCTAGATACATAAAATTGATAAGGACATTAAAGAAAGTTTATCGTAAAAATAAAGTGAAACAAAAGCCACGTTTTCCATATCTGTATTTTGATGTTGTATTTCGGTATTTTGAACTTTGGTTTCTTACGAGTTAAAAAGAAGACAGTTACTGAGCGCTTGCTGTACTCTGTGCGTACCCTCCTGGGTGGTGTCACTGTTGTATTTCAGTGCTGCCTGAGATGGCTATCATTTTGCAAGATTCATCAGAATGTCAGGATGCAAGTTGTTTTGTAGAGTCATCTTGTCCCTTTTCCAGAGAAGCTGTTATTTTAGTATTTATATGAATAAGGTATTTGATATGTTATTGTCTTGAAAAATTTTTGGAAGAATTTTTGCCGATTCAAAGGAACAAATACTTGATAAAATCAAATCTCAGTGAAAGCATTAGGATGTGGAGTAATCCTATTTGTTAACAACATTTTCTACATTCTGGAGGGCTATTTTTCTATCCTTACAAGTCTTTTATAATATTTAAGTTGAAAATATTGTCAAATCTCTTGACTTGAAATATTAATATTTAAATATATGTGCTATTATTCCTAAATATCTTCATTTGTTCTTAGAATTTAGTAAGTGACATTTGAAAGTGAGTATATATAGCACTAAGCTGTGTTTTTAAGGATAAATCACTAAGTACTAATTAAGAGCTTATTAGCAGCTGGTCACAATGTTTGAGCTACACATAATTTTCAGAAATTATCTTCAAACTTTTGAATATGAAGCCTTCTTTTCCATAGTTTTATGCAGTTGTAGCAGTTTTCAAAAATATCCAGTACCAGTGGTAAGGTGTAGACCTTAAAATATTTGCGTGTTGTAACGCCCTCTGTCCTCCCTCTCCTCACTCTGCCCTGCCTTCCCCTTCTCTTGGGGGTTGATGTTGGGAATTGAACCACTGCCTTCACCCCAGGCTACTTAAGTCCTCTGCTCTTCTTTAATCTTTTGAGTTAGGGTCTCACTGAGTTGCCTAGCCTAGGCTCAAACTTGTGATCCTTATGCCTCAGCCTCATTCTGTTCTCTTGATAGCAGTCTGATTTTTTAAAATATCTTAAATAACTAGTTCAACTCTGAAAAATGATGGCAAGTAACAGATTTGTTAAATTAAATTTCTTATCAGATAAAATGAACTGGAAGAAGTCATTCTGGAAAAACAATTGCTTGGTGTGCTCTTAGGCCCTGAGGTCTTAACCCTGAATTTTTGGTGGTGGGAATGATCTCTTAATTCTTGGTTTCCAGTTCTCTCTCTCTCTGCATTGCTAGAAACAAAAATCATACACTGTGGCATTGGTGATGGGGCTGCTTACGCTGAGGAAGCAGGAACATGCCAACTGATTGTAGAAAGAAGTTACAATCAGAACAGCTTTGCTAAGTTAATAGAGGGTAAATACCCTGTTATCCTCCTAGAAGTATATTTAATACTTCTACAATGACCTTGTACTTTTTTTTTAAACAGGAATAAAGTTCACATTCTTGAACATTTTAAGAAAATATAAGCTCTTACCTGGTTTGTGTATAATTACCTATAGAGAAGTCCAAATGCATACTTTTTAACTTACATTGATTTTCAAATTGAAAACATTTGTAAAACTGTCAAGAGACAACTCTTTTACATTTTTACATGCTTTACAAGAGTCATCTTAGTGTCTTAAATTACTTATTTTGGGGCTGGGGAGATAGCTCAGTAGAATAAGGGCTTGCCTGGCAAGCACAGGGTCCTGAGTTCAATCCCTGGTACCTCAAAAACAAAAACAAACAAAAAAGATTAAATTACTTACTTTGCTTAATAATGAATTTCTAATGTATAATTGTTTCAAGGACAAATTAATAAAAATAAACACTTTAGATGGTATGTAGGAAGTACTGAAAGCTTTTCTGAACAAGTACATGTGCAGATGTAAAGCACCAACATATTTAATGCTTTAAAGAAATTGGAAATTTCTATTTCTAATTGGCTTTGCTAGCTGGTTAACTAAATTGATTCCATTAAAAACAAGATAAAATTTTCTTGAGCTGTAAGATTTGTATTGTTAGGTTGTTGAATAGAAAACATATCCCTGGATGGTATGTTAAAAGCTTGAAATATACATTTTAGCATATAATCATATATAGATGCCTGCTTCGTAACTGAAACTTAATTTTATGAAAACTTTTAAGGATAAATAACTGAACTTTAGTGAAGCAGTTCTTAGGTACTCTTAAGGTTTGTAAAAATGTTCCCCAAAGAATTCAATTCAGTTGAAGAATTGAAGTTAGTCTTTTCTTAACTGTAGTTGAAAGTAAATGTACAAATGACTTCAGCATATAAAAATTATGCACTGTTACAGACTGACTGCCCTGAATACCTAGTGGCTAATTTTGTGCCTCGTTATGTGCAAAACTGCAAATCGCTATGCTGGTATCTCCCAGCTTTGTTGTAGGTGCCAGAACACGTGCATTTGTCACATTCTGTTCAGTGGGAACACTGGTGTTACGAATTGCAGAAAGTTAAAGTATGTGAAGCCCAAGGTGATTCAGTTCACTCTTAAAATGAAATAAGTACAATAAGCTTAAAATTAAATGTGTAGTAAAATATGCCAGCTTTCCTAAGCCTTCATATCTTTTAGAAAGTAAACACATATGTCACTTGTTTCAAGCTAATCTGCAGTACCTGCAGATTAATAGAAACGTGCATTTCTCTTTTGCATGGAAACCCTTACTTTGATGTTGTGTTTTTCTGCTTTGACTAGCATTATAGTGAGTCAAGTGCTTTGTCCCCTTAGGCAACTGCCTAATTTTCCAAGCTAGGAAAAATGACAACTCCCATCTCCGGGGTGGATTTATAGGAATGTACTTGTTATACAGCTTTCTTATTGTAGCCCTAGCTGTATAAACCCACATGAGAATATGTAAATTAGAAGAGTGGGTACACAGCCAGGGTGTTTGAATAGTGTTCTCCAGTGTTTTGTTTTTTAACTTGAAAAAAAAAAGGATAAAATGCACTGCTCCCACTTATGTGTAATTTAAACAGTTTGTGACATTTTAGTATTTTGGTAAATGGCCCTTATGTAATATTTAAATAATTTAGCTATCCATCCACAAAGATCTTACTCAGAATTCTAGTTGTGGAGTTAGAAAATTGGCTACAGAGTTTTACAATTGAATATAAAACTTTGAGATTTCAGTGTGGACTCACTGTTACTGCAAGATACTTTGTGTTTTGACAAAGACTGTCTATTCCTATTGCATCACTTACTCCTACCTTCCCAACATAAATAGGTAATTGATAGGCGTTATAGTTCCTGATAGGCATAAACTTCTTGACTGGCAAACTAAAATGACTGTATAAGTTGATAAATGTAAGTTTTTCATAATCTCCCTAACTCCAAATTCAATTTTTTAAGCAATGAAATTCCATTAGAAAATAGAACTTTTAGAGCAAACCAGGTTCTAGCCTATATTTTCAAAATGCATCCTCAATTTTATTCAAACAATGTCTGTTTAAAAAAAAAACTCTAAAAGCTGATAGTTGCAAACTTTTGCACATGGCTGTCCCAGTACATTATTCTTACCAATGAAACGGACTTTAAAGAAGTTGTGTTTTACAATGCAGAGAGTGGAGGATGCTTTTTATACATTGGTGAGAGAGATTCGACAATACAGATTGAAAAAAATCAGCAAAGAAGAAAAGACTCCTGGCTGTGTGAAAATTAAAAAATGCATTATAATGTAATCTGGTAAGTTCAGCATATTAATTTTGACACAAAGCAGATGTCTTTCAAAGGTAACAAAGTAGCAACCACATGGAACTATTTAGGTATGGTATTATAATTTGAAGTATTAAAAATCTTGCAGTTTATTTCCATAATGAATATATTTACTTTGAATGCAATGATTATAATTGAAATGATTTAGATTGTCGTAGGTAATCGGCTAGAGTAGACAATCTGTGTTCAACGTAAAGTTAATGATTTAGCCTTAAATTAGATAACCATTTGGAAACATAACTTTATTTTTAAGGAAAATCAGATTCAGGTTTTGCAATAAGCAGCTTTTGCTTTTTTTTTTTTTTTTTTCTTTTTTCTTTTCTTAATAAAAAAAAAGTACAGGAGATGATGTAGAAGAGTACGGGTGGATGCCCCAGCATTGGGGCAGGTATTTTTCCTTTGAACACTGCATGGGCCATCAGGATTCTAACTACGTTTTCTAACTCAGTGTCATCAGCAGTGCTGTTTTGCTCGTATGAGAAACCTATGAGTTCTGGTTTGAGTCTTGCCTCTAGTTTTCACACCAATTTGGAAGCTACTATAACTTCCTATGGTGTTACCTTCTTTTTTTTTTTTTTTTTAAATCATCATTTGTTCAGGCCTCTGATTTCTTGTTGGCGCTGCTTTAATCTCCTGTTACCTGTCTGTCTGTACCAGCAGAGAGATGGTAAAAAGCAAAGGGACTCTCTCACCTGTACATCTAGCCACTGCCTTACCAAACAGAATCTCAGCTTGTACAGCCTGGCGTTTGTGGTCCTTAATACACCTCTCCAGTCTTTTCGTGGCCTTCTTCCTATAAAATTGTCATCTTGCTTAGATTTTTGTCCACACATAAAGCAGTGCTACGTTACTTCCCATCTTATCTTGCACTGGGGTTCGTCTGGAATGCCAGTGTTCGTATCTTAGTTGTGCTAAGTAGCTGATATTCACATGATTCCTCAGTGTCCCATTTTCTCAACCTTCAGACTCTCAGATGGGGCCTGGTGTCTTCTGGGTATTTCCAGCGTACTGTGTTTTAACTGTTACATACTTTCCCATGTTATATTGAAATGACTTTTTGTATTACTTCAGTATTAGGCAGTAGAATCTAGGGCGTCATATATTTTTAATCCTTGCATGCACAGTAAGGTTCCTACATTTAGTGGCTGCCCAATAAAGATTTATTTAGTGGAGCCTTTGTTCAGTCTTGTTCAGAAAGAACCTCACCCAGTAGATGACACATAACGTTCACGGCAGAGGTCAGATTTTGCTGCCTGTTGTTTATGATATGCAGTGTCATTAAGGACATGAAATAGAATTCCTTTTTTTCTAACTGTAGGGATCCGCTGGTCTTACTGTGAATGGTCCCACTCAGGGAGACATGGCGGCAGAACGAGAGAGACAAGAAGGCAAAAGCTGGGCTGCGTGGTCACTAGTCTGCCTGATGGGCAAGACTGACTCCCGCACAGCACAACAAAAAATCCTTTATTTATACTTTTGCAAAGTTAGTAACATGTGGAACAAAGCTGCTTGGCAACCTGGCCCAGACAGGATGTTTCTCTCAGGACTGAGGTAGCTTGTTTGCTTTAGGCCCCGAGGCCCAGTCCTACCTACACACATTTGATCACTTCCCTGCCTTCCTGCTGCTGCCAACATCAAATTGCTAGAATATTATACTAAGCTAAAAATTGGTTATATGAATTTTAGGTCTGAAATAATGACTATATTTCCCCCAAAAGTTTACAATACATGTCTGAATAATAAACAGTTTTAAAAGCCATTATATAATACTAATGTACTATACTTAAAACATTACTGACATTTTTAACCTGAGATTTATAAACTCGTACAGTGTTTTGAGTATCACTGTATAAGTAGCACCTTAATTTTATTTTATGTTTTTCTTTCTATTTTCTTTTTCTTATTTGGTGGAACTGGGGATTGAACTGAGGCCCTTGCACTTGCCAGGCAAGTGCTTACTCTACTGAGCTATCTCCCCAGCCCCAGCACCTTAATTTTAGAAGTCATGGTAAAATAGAACTTGAAAAGTTAAACCTTTTTGAAATAATATCATAAACAATTTTCTTTTTTGTTTATAAAATTTTAAAACACTTTCAAATAAAATTTAAAAATGTCTTATACTTTATATTTTTAAAAAATAGAAACGTTTTTCCAAAATTTCTAATTTGTGCAGTTTTCATAATTGACAGTAGTGTGAATGTCAGATATTTGCTTGACAAGATAAATTAAGTCCTTGTTTTAGTGACACTTACATAAAGAAAACATGTGCATCCCCTAAAGTTCATTAAAAATATTTTTTAAACTTTATTTGATAAGTATATACAGATTAGTCTTTCTTACTTCTCGAAAAGATAAGCTAAAGCAGACCAACTAATGGGGTACTCGCTTAAGTCTTTTACATATACACACAAGAGACATTAGTTATGTACAAGAAAAAGCAGCTCAGTGTAGTAGTTAACTGACATTTTTTTTCTACTCATTGAAATTATCTAATGTAGAGGTTGGTGCAAGAAGAGCTTAAAGTATTTGTTAGAATCTTAGTAGAGGGTCATGGTATCAAAATTCCATCTTCATTGTCTCTCTGCAGGGCTGGGGGGAGACAGGGTCTTGCAGGCTTTTAACTCACTACATAGCCCAGGCTGGCAATCCTGCCTCAGCCTCCCGAGTACAGGGTTTACTGGCATGTGCCGTGATACCTGACTTCATTGAGTCTGAATTACTTAAGTGTATATTTCTGCTTTAGAAAGTCCATCTTCATGATTTCACTGTTCTGCTTCACTGGCATTTTTTTCTTCAGTGTAAAAGTAGCTGAAGTAGACTGCATAAGAGTGTATGACTAAAGGGAATTAACTCATGGAGGATAAGACAGTTACCAAACCTCTGAAGATTGCATCCTAGTTCCAGGGTTTCTGATTCGCAGTTGTCAAGTGTTTGAGTTGTAGGTAACCTTAGTAGGTCTTTGGAAGTCTTCTGTTCTGTGTGTGGTAAGGGTAGCAGGTGAGTGAGCCTCTCACTGCTGCTGATTCTCACACTTGCTTTCTCCTTGGGAGAAGCAAAAGCATGTCTTTGCTGCCTCAGCAGTGATTTCCAGAAGGTGGAGAGCTTGACTGAATGCACTTAGTATTTCAGTAGGACTGTTCCTCACTGGGCTTCCACTCAGCCATCTGGCTTTCCTCCCTCGGCCGCCTGTTGGAATCTGGGCGAGCCTCTCATTGCCGCTCTTTCTTACGTCTTTGAAAATACTGGCTAGCCTTTCTGACTTACGTATCAGGTTGGAAATTTAGTTAAATAACTTGAGAAAGAAAGTGCTCTGAATTAAACTGTATTTTGAAATACATTGTTGAAGATCTAAATAATGTATGAAAAGAAATCCATCACTTGCATTTTAATTCTTAAGATAAATTGTACATAGGCTATTTAAAATATATATTATAAAATTTATACAATTAAAATTATTCAACAGAGATAAATTACAGTGAGTAAAAACCCAGTTCATTGTTCTTAACATGGTTGATTTATCCAATTTAGTTAGTTGGGTATTTGTTCCTAAGACTCCCTCTAGTGTCTAGTTTTGGAAGCATTACTAGGTTAACATGGTTTTCTTTCTGTATGTACTTACTAGGGGGTGGAAAAGATTCTAAAATGCAAGAGAAGATCGTATTTTAAAAAATTTT
Source organism: Tympanoctomys barrerae (assembly GCA_002564285.1). Taxonomy (NCBI): domain Eukaryota; kingdom Metazoa; phylum Chordata; class Mammalia; order Rodentia; family Octodontidae; genus Tympanoctomys; species Tympanoctomys barrerae. Next base: position 16,448 of record NDGN011446834.1, read on the forward strand.
TGCATTTATGTTTAATTCACTTATTAGACATGGTAAGAATGACTTCTATGTTGATCATGCATAATTAAGTATTCAAGGGTTAAATTGTATTCTACTACCACTTTCAAAATGCTACTTTTCACATTGTGGGTTATTATTTTGATTTAAATCATTTTTAGCCATGACTGATTTGTGGTTTTGGAGGGAGGGTTTTTTGCACAGTGCTGGGGATTGAATCTAGGGCCTTGCACATATTAGGCAAGTACTATCCCACTGAGCTACACCCAGCTCTGATTTGGAATTTATGCACCTTGCTGTGATCACAGATAGACATAGGCTCCATGTCAGCATTCTTTCAAGGCAAGTTATGTATATGGCAAGCTTTAGATAATGTACTGAGCAGAAACTGGAATAATAAGCAAATCTCCTCCAGATTAGTGAACTGTAATACAAATTAGATGATTTGGCCCATTTCCTGAAAAACCAGAGGTACTAACATTTTTTCAAAAGAGTAATCTCAGGGGGCCGGGGAGATGGCTCAGTAGAACAAATACTTCCCTGGCAAGTGCAAGGGCCTGAGTTCAATCCCCAGTTCTGCCACAAAAAAAAAAAAAAA
>NDGN011446852.1:0-11321 GCA_002564285.1 Tympanoctomys barrerae
TTTTTTTTTTTTTTTTTTGTATTTCAGGGAAGGGTCTACAGGGTGTTCAGGGTTTCACTCCTAGATTGGACTCGTAGCAATCCGCCTGTTTACAGCCTTCCAAGAGCTGGGATTATAGGTGTGCGCCACCACTCCCAGTCTCAATTGCCATCTCAGCACTCCCTGGGGGTGGGGCCGGCACAGCAGGCCCGGGGATCGAACTCCTGGACCCTGTTCACAAAAATTTTTATTGAAAATGCTTACACTTACAAAGACTTATGCGCCAACTTACACAGCCCACTGGAATTATTTAGACATGTTACAGATGAGAAACCTGGCATTTCTAAGGCCCTGGGGAGTCCTGGGGTCCTGCTACTTTTGCTGTAGGCTGAAACCCACCCAAGCAGATCACTCACCATGGCTTCTTTATTTATCAGCCTGTACACATCGGGCTGCAAGAGGTAGGCTGTTTTCTCTATGATTTTCACATATTTCTTCAACACACTCTTTAGCTAAAGGGGACAAGGTACTACAGTTAGCGACTCTCACTTGCTGGGCCACTAATGGGAGGCAGGAGCATATCCATCAATCCTGCAAGTGAAAGTCACCCAGGAGCCCACTGGTTGCCAACTCACCTTATCTGTTCGGGAGAACTCTATTGAGAGTAACTGGTCATCCAGTTCCTTAATCTCCTGCTTCTGGACCAGGAACATATTGGCCACCTTATCCCATAGCTCCAACAGGGTCTGTGTAGAGGAGCTGGATCAGACTGGGGACTACTAGAGATAGGATGGGGAGAGCAGGGCGGGCCATGAAATAAACCCCTACTTGAATGGTGTAGTCCTCAAGACTGGTGTCATTTTCCACTTTTTTGAAAAGGTTGTCAATAGCTTCATCAAACTCAGACAGCTTTTTCAAAAACAGTTCCCCAGTTTCCAAGATGAGAGGCTCCATTTCCTGCAACAGGCCAGGAGGGTGATGGCAGCAACATTCCCAGGAAGGAGGGTGCTCTCCCTATATGGGCAAGTGCCAGGCATGGTCCTCTCTCAGAAATACTCATCATGGCCTGGACCTAAGGATTGCTAATTAACCCATGTCTGGAGGACAGCAGCCCCAAACTGCCCACGAGGCACTAGGCCAGGGTTGACCTCTCCTTCCTCACTCTTGTGGGTTCTTGCCACAGGGCAGAGGAGGTGCTCTTGTTTTTGTCGGGCAAAGGAGGTGCTGACCTCAGGGCTGGCCTGAGATTGGCACTCAACAAACACTAAGTAAAGAAGAATCTCCAGTTTATTTAGGATGAGGAAACAGAGGCCCAGAGCCAGGGAGCCCATGGGTGATAATAGAGGTGGCATTTAGTCGGGACCTACTGAGGGACATGGGACATGAATCTGTTGTTGGTGCTTCAGGCTGGGGACAGGGCTAGGGCAGGGCAGCATATAAACTTTGAGTCAGGGCAATGACAATCAGAAAAGACTTGGGAAGACAGGATTTAGAGAAGATTTGGAAGGGAAAAGGCTGGCCTTGTTTAGAGAATTCATCTGGGGCTCTTCAGTCAACCCTGCATAGCAAGCCTGAGCAGGAGGCCAAAGGGCACCAAACTGGGGTGCAGTTCCAACTTGGCCCCTTACCTCCCTAGGCAGGCATGATCTTCTGAGCCTCAAGTAAAATGCAGGATCAGACCCTGACTTAGCAGGCTTTGCAAGAGTTAAGGGGGACTGTGCTCACACAAGCATGGTAACCAGCCACTAAACATGGCTGCTATGAATCCAACCGCATCTACTCTGTCTTGGTGAGGCCTGAGGACCTCTCTGCTGAGCAGCAGAAGAAGGGAAGCTGAGTGCAATGACAAAGCCGCCTCAAGAAGGCCGCAGCAAGAGGGCAGAGGGGGCTGAGCCACACCATCCCAATCTGTGCGATCTCCTCTCGAAAGCTCTCCAGCGCATGCTCGTAGCTCCTCTTCTTTTGGTTTTCTTGCCTTTCAAGGATGACGGTGCTCATCCTCTCTGGCACTGTGGGGCGACAACAGAGGTGGTGAGGCTTCAAGAGAGGGCAGTGCACCCAGGACAGGCAGAACCCAGGCTGGAGGCAGGGAGCAGCTGCACGCCAGGTGTGGCCTCAGGTTGACGCCACAGCCAGGCCAGCAGAGCAGAAGCTTGAGGAAGAAAGGCTGTAGGTGATGCCTAAGTGCTCAGGGAGGACAATCTCCAGCACACTGTTAAATACTGACGAGCTGGGGGCTGTAGTTCAGTGGTACCATGCTTGCCTAGCATGTGTGAGGCCCTGGGTTTGATTCCCCAGGATTCCCAAAATAACAAACAATACAGAAATACTGGGAATTTTCAAATGCCATCTATGAAATTATAAAATTTATGTCTTTTAAAAAAAAATTTAAAGCTGCAAATATATATTCAGATGCTTTCCAAGTTACAACAGCATTAGGCCTTGACAAGCCTACTGTAAATCGGGAATATTATAAGTTGAGGCTGCATTTAATATATCTGACTACCAAATATAACTTAGCTTATTCTACTTTAGCCTACGGCAATACAAAATTATCTAACATAAAGCCTATTTTTCAGTAAAGTGTTTGCTATCGTGTAATTTATTGAAAACTATACTGAAAAAAAGGGAAATCAGAATGTGGTATGGGTATACTTTGGCACCATTGTGAAGCTGAAATATTGTAAGTTGAACCATCATAAATCAGGAACCCCTTGTAGAAATAATAAGCAACACCCATAGAGTGCTTATGCCCAGCGGGTGTTGTTCTGCTCTGTTACTGCTCAGGACAAGGCCGGGAGTAGCACTATCACTTGCCTCAGGCTGCGAGTGAGGAAATTCAGGCACCGGAGTTGAAGAACAAAGTCTGTGGCTGAGCAGGGACTTGGACTCGGACCCCCCGGCCCAGTGGCCTGCGTTCCCACCCGTGTTCCACCACATCCTGCATCCATCAGGGAACCTAGATGCCATGTGGGTTAATGGGGTTAGCGGGCTCTCTTGAGAGAAGAGACGCTCTTATGGAAGGGTGGCTTTACTTTCTGCTTCATTTTTCTCCTTTAATTTTTTAAAACTTTTTAAATCATAAAGACAAATGGAGTCCATAAGGAGATAAAGTTAAACTAAGACAATATCATAGGAAGAAAGAAAGTGTGGATTGAGTAATGCCACTGTGAAATCAAGGAAAGCTAGCAACATCCTTTTGCCAGCTGCTTTTCCTAGGAAGGACTCCTGTTCAGTTCGCTGCCCAGTGCCTGTCCAGCTTCCTGCCCAGGGGAGAATCCTCAAGGGAGATGCTGAGGGAAGAATGCCTTCTCAGGGGCTGAGCAGAACAGCCCGGTCTGGTCTGAGTTTCAGGGCCTCCGCTGGAGGAACTCCAGGGGACATCCAGCCAGGGGTCTCTCCTACCCAGCACAGACCTGTGCTCCAGGCTGGACTGAAGCTCACCAATGGTGTCCATGAGGCCCCGCACTTCTCGGGCAGCGATCTGGTTCTCACTCTCCTGTGCCTTTTCCCTTTTGGCTTTTTCCCTTTCCCTGAGATGCAAGCAGAAGAGAAGAGTAAGCCCTGGTCCCAGATCCCCCCCCACCCCCGCCGAGAGGGCAGCTCTGGAATACTGGGGAGCCTTCAGGGGGACAGCAGGCAGTGGCAATGGCTCTGGCACAGCCTGATTCCAGAGATCTGCATGGCAGTGCCCAGTTTCCCAACAAACACTGCCTGGATGTCCTTTGCCAGAAGATGCCGCAAGTTGGAGATGGGAGCCTGCTTCAGCTCTGGTGGTAAACCAGGTGTGGTGTTGGCGTGAACCATTTCTACACAGGAGCCTGAGGATTATCAGGGTTGTGAGCAGCCCAATAAAGCTCTCAGCATGTATCCTCACTTGTCCCTTCAGTAGCGCTATTTTTCAAGGAGAAGGGGACATAGAGGAGCCACAGTACAAAAAAAGCCCAGATTCCAAGACCCAAGACTCCAAGACCACATGACAGCAAGGCCTAAGGGGCTTGTGTCTGGGAGAAGAAAGCTGGGATCTCAGGATGAATGTCTCAACAGGGAGGACCAAGGGGGTGGGTGTGACATTAGCTTTGGAATAAAATCCATGAAAGCATCATGTACAGACAAGCACCATAGAAACCCCTAAGTTTTCTGTGACAATATATTTCTTGAGGGCCCCATGTGTCCAGCACTTTCCAGGCATTTCTTTGAGTCCTCACTGTAGGCCAGGAAGACTTCAGGCTGGGCTGCAGTTGATAAGGGCCCCTACAACCCTGCAGAGGGGTATTTCAGGCCTTGTTAGTCCCAGTGCCCTGGCCCATAGGAGCCCCTTAGGAGCCCCCAGGACAATAAGTGCTACTGTCAGCTCTGGCTTCTCAGCCACTTGCCCCTGGGATTTGGGGACTTGGCTAATACTAGCGGGGATCTACCTCTTACCTTGGGCTGGTTTCCCAGGAGCCCAGCCTGTGTAAATAGGCAGAGAACTGGCATTCACTGGCCAAAATTTCAAGCATTTTCTTGAGGTTTGAGGAAGATGAAACATCTGACCCTGTCACTGCCATTCAATGTAGTCTGGCCCTGTAGATATCTAGAGGATGCTGGTCCTAGTGGCTGGAATGTTATCTCACAACGGAAACAGAGAAAAAAAAGCAAGAACACCCAGGAAGGTGTGTGGGAAAGGAAGCCAGGGGCCTGGAGATTTGGAGGAGGGAATGGCAGCCAAACGTCCACGCAGGAGGAGAGTTGACAGGAGTTCCAAGGTGACCTCTGCAAGAGTGGCTGGGGTGGGAAAGAGTTGGATGGCCCAGGGATGAGGAGCACTGGGTCAGGCACAGGCTCATCCACAACACTCAGGGTGCGAAATGGCTGAGGCTGGAGATCAGTCATTTACATGGGCTGGAGCGAGGCTGGTCCTGAGAACAGAGTGTCCCTGGCGAGCCAGGTGAGCAAGCTGCTCCAGCTGCGAGGAGGATGCCAGCACCCTGAGGCTGCTTTGCAAACAGGTTGCTAGGCAGCGGGTGTCACGTGACACCTACTTGCCTAATATATAAACAAACATGCTGGAGTGGTAGCGCAGTCCCTTTCCTCCCATCCAGAGAGAGGTCTACACTTGACTTCAGCTTTCCATATTCTGACTCTTGTCTTTATTTCTCCATCCTTCTACTGTCCCTTTCCCCTGGGAATGGAGAGTGCTGCTCTGGACACAACAAACTGGCCTTATGGGAAGCTTAGGGAGACAGAGACAGGGCAATGTAGGGAGGCAGGGAGCAGCGACCCAGATAGACTCTCCTTTCTGGAAAGGAGAGGCTATGTGCTGAGAAGGGGCCTCAGGTAGGCGAGAGCCCTGGGGTTGATGTTTGAGAAGGGCTCCCTGTAGAGGGAGAGGCAGAGGACTGGAGATGATGCAGGGAAGCTAGGACTGCACCTGACTCTTCCCCAGGTCCTGGAAGGCCTATAGGGTTGCCCAGGTGGGTGGGGAGGTCCACTTGTGACCTGTCTGTGTAAATAGGGGACTCCTGGGTGGAGACCGGTAGGGAAAGAGGACCCGGGGGAAAGTAGCAGGCTGGGGAGAGCTGCTTGGAGCCTCCAGGCTGGCTACTTAGAGGTTCAGGTGAGCGTGGGCTGCTGTATCTGGGTTTTGTCTATCTTCTCTGGCTTAGGTGGGAAGTTGGGGGCTCTTGTGGGCAGGGAGAAGAATGGGGACTGAGAAAGGTTCATTGGTGACCCAGCCAAAGAAACCAAAAGAAGGAGAGGCTGTGGACAGAGAAGGGAGGGAAACACTTTTCAGGAACAGGGGTCAGGCCTGAAAAGACAGAGAGGTTCTGGATGTGAAGTTAGCGACCCTAGGCATTTTGGCAGGTTACAAACATGTCACTGTTTCTGCCCAGGCCATAGGGAGCTGTGCTCTGATTCTGCCCAGGACAGAGCTGGGCTTGTCTGTCTGTCCCAGGAAGCTAGCACAGCACAAGGCCAGGGCCTTCCATGACAAGGGCCAAGGGCATCAAGAGCTCCTGACTGATGCTGCATCTGGACTTAGGGGAGGTTGGCGACCTTAGGCTGAACCCTGGGAAAGAAGAGAGCCCCAGGAAACAGGACATCAAGAGGTCCCAGCCCTGGATGAGAACGGGGTGTGGGCTTGGGAACTTGTGGGAGCTGGACTCGGTCAGGCTGCCACATCTGCCTCCTGGAAGACATCCTGGGTCTCGAGCAGGCCCAGCTGCTCATGCCTCTGTACCTCTCCAGGGCACTTGGCTGGGCATAAGAGCTGGGAACGGTGTGCCTCAATTTGGCTGCAGTGGGGCAGGGGATGTGCCGATCTCAGAGTAAAGGGCCTGAGAGTCAGAAGCCTCAGAGGAGGTTCTCCTGGGAACAGTGAGAGTCAAGGTAGAGAGCTGAACCCAGTATTGGAACTGTCCTAGTCCCACGGAGAGTGAGAAGGCAAGTAGGGGAGGCCTAAATTCTTGTCTCCTAGTCCCTGGCTGGCCAAGGAGGGTCTATAGCTTGTACTGAGATTGAGCTTTGGGAGACTAAGGAAAATACGGCTCTCACTGTATTCTCCCAGGAAGCTGAGAGAGAGGTGCTAACCTCTTTTCTTCTATTTTCCTTTTCTCTCTGAGGTGTCAGTGAGCAGGAATACTTAGGAATCTCAAGTTTACTTCTGAATTCGGATGATCGCAACGAATGCCTGTTCTCACTGCCTTATGCCAGCCGTTCTTGTCTCAGGGAGTAGTACAGCTGCTGCACACCCAGCCAGCAGGCCAGAGACAAAGGACCCCCCGGAGAACCTCTCCAGCCATCCAATTCACCATGAGGCTGCCTGCACCACTGAGATTGCAAGGCTGACCGCAGCAGTGGCCTCTCTGGACTCCCTGACCCTTCTTGAGGCCCCAGTCCTACACTCTGCAGAGTGACCCAAGGGACCTTAGCTGTGCAAATCAGCTACTCACTTGAATAAATTCCCAAACATGGACTGAGGCCTGCAAAGTGTGTCCCGGCTTCAACCCTGCCCTCTTTCTCCAGGCCCACTGCCTGTTAGCCCTCAGGGGTGGGCCAAGCCCGGCCTCAGAGCCTTGCCTCACCCTTCCCTTCCTCATCCTCTGGTCCAAGCTGAGGCCCTTTTTCAGAACATTTTCTTGATCTGAATCAATGTTCTCCCACTTTGGGGGGTAGTGGGGCTCAGCTTTCTGCACGCTGACTCTCACCTTTATAGAGGCCTTGAGTCAGGATCCTCCTACCCAGAGCCTGCTCCTAGGCACAAACTCAGTAACTACTTGGGGAAAGAGAGAAGAGCCAGTGATCTTTTGAAGTAGGTGTGACTACTTCCCTCTTCAGGGGACATACTTGAGACCTCATTCCTACTGGCACCCTAGGTCTTTGAAGATTCTGAGGTTCCCACAGTGTGCGGGGGTTGGGAGGGGCTGATGGCAGGACCAACCTTAACAGAACAGGTTTTTCTGTCACCCCGTCATTGGGGAGGCTGTGCATCCACTTCTGCTGTGGAGGGGTCATCATCTCCCCTACAGGAATCTCCATCTTCTTCATTACAGGTGGCCTGCCACTCTTTGGTGCCACAGGATGCTCCATAGCACGCTTCCGGGTGGCTGCCAAGGAGTGCACCAACTGCACCTGAATTCGTGGGAGAGTGGGATGCAGGTAGTCAGAGCTACAGACTCCCTAGGACCCTCACGCTGGTTGTGCCTCTTAGAACTTGGGGAGCAGCCATCAACAAGGCACCTTTCAGGGATGCCTCCAACCTTACCCCTCTTCCAGGAGGACTCTCTTTCTCCCTTAACCTTTATCCAGCTAATGGAAGGAAGGCATGTTCCAAGAAATTTAAATAAGGATTAAGACGCTCATCTTAGTCTTTTTTAAAAAAAATAATTACAAGGAATTTTTAAAAATAGAATTGTCAAAGGCCAACCAAATAGCTCAGGGGATTATAGTGCCTACAAACAGGCGCAGGGGCCAGGTGTTTGATCCCTGGGCCTGCCATGCCAGGCCCCGCTCCTGGGGCACCCTGAGTCGGCAAATGAAACTGGGCTTGGTGGTGCGTGCCTATAATCCCAGCTCTTACGAGGCTGTAAATAGGCAGATCACTACAAGTCTGATCTAGTAGTGAGACCCTGAACACCCTGTAGGACCTTCCCTAAAATACAAAAGAAAAAAAAATAGAATTATCCAATAATAGTGGGTTGGTTGAATAAATTTTGACAAGCTGTTGGATGCTTGTTAAAGATGAAACCTACAAATACATTTTCATGACATCAGGAAATGCTTATGAGATGATACGCATGCCAATTAGCAGTATAAATTTTAATATTTATGATGCACAGAAAAAGCACTGGGAGGAGGTGTGCCAAGTGTTATGAATGGCATGCTGCTTATAGGGAACAGGGTTGTGTGAGTAATTTAGTTGTTCCTTTGGTTTTTATAATTTCCAAAGATTTTACAGAAAGCATTATTTAGGGCTCAAATTAGGAGTAAGACTCCTATTTAAAGAAACAATAAAGATCTTCAAAGGAAGGCAGTGGGTTTCTTAACAGTCTAGTTTGTTCTGTCAGAGAGGTCAAGGCCATTGCAACACAGACCATAATCAAGGGGCATCACTTTAATGAGGGGGTGTCCTAGGTCCAAGGAGCCAGCACTTGTGAACACCCACTGACAAAGCAGTGTGTCTGCTGGGAGAAAAAGCAGATTTCAAAACACTAGCACAGAATGAAATCAGTTTTAAGTAATAGAACAACTTTAATGCATGAGAAAACGACCCAAGGTGCTGAAAGGTTAATTCAGAACGTTTCTGAGTACTGTAATTTAAATTGAGTTTCAATTCAAATAGAAAAATTTCAATTCAAGTTTTCTAATTCCCTGTTAGTACACTGTAAAAACTTGACTTATAATCAGAGTTATTTTTAAATCAAAGTATTTTCAAAGTCCTTATTTTGTTAGATTGCCAGGCAGGAACGCCTGAATAGGGAGGAAGGTTTGGAGGGGCAGAGGGGAGTTTGTGGGTAGGGCAAATGCCTACCTAGAGAAAAGGGGTCGTGGGCAGGCAGGCCCTACCTGAGCCTGGAAGATCTGGTGGTAGACTTTGCCTTTGGGAACCTGGGTTGCCTTCCCCATCGACGACATCTTGGCGCTGGCCTGGCCGGAAGCCCCTAAAGGGAAGCTGTTGTCCTGGTTACGCGCTGGCGGGTCAGGGCTCAATTCCCACCCGGTCTGGGAACCAGCATCTGCCCAAGAGAGATGAGGCTACCTCGGGGCGGGCGGGACCCAGTGTGGCGGTGGCGCTGGAGTTTTAATTCTAAAGCAAACGCAGAAGGGAGGGCCCGAGGAAAAGCCGAGAAACAAACAAACCTCAGGCTGGCCGCGAACACGAGACGACTGCTTACCCTGTTGCGCAGGCGCAAATCCGACAGGGACTTTGGGGACACACAAAAAATGCAGGATTATTGTTTGTGCTTGGCCTTACTAAGATCTTCTGGGACAAGTCAATCCAAAATTATTAGATGGGATTGGAACCGCAGCCGATCTTGAGTTTAGTACCTCGTCCCACCCTCCAGGAGATGCAGGGAAGGCAAAGGAAGAGACTGATTCTGGGCACGCTCAGGAGGCGCCCAGCAGTCTGCGGAGAAGACCCAGCTGGCTCCTCGCGTTCTCCTTTTCAGACCCCTCACGCAGCTTCGGCAGCCCCCGGGTGACCCCGGGTCAGGAGGTTTGGGGATAGGCTCTGCCCCAGACCGACCGGCCTCTCACCTACAGAAAGCACCTCTCGGGTTGGCTTGGATGGATCTAACAGCAACCAAAGGGGACACTCAGGGTCTCCTAGGCAACGCAGGGGGGTGGGGACGCTCCGGCCCCGCCCACTCCATTCCCTGGCTAAGCGTTGCTCTAAGCTCATGCGTAAAGTACACAAACTGAATCAACTGGAACGAGGAAAAGGAGAAAAGAAAGGAAAAAGAAAGATATATGTATATACACAGGATATCTTAGATAATTGTACTGCTGATTTCTGCTAGTCTATTGAAAGGGAACATTAATGTTCTTTTTTTCTCTCTTCAATTTTTTAAATAATTTTTGACCAATTTTGCATGCTTGTATCTGGTAACCTAAGCAACTAATTTGAAGACAATAATATGCAATATAACAAACATTGTTGAATTCCTATAATTTTGTTTAGTGAAATTCTGTATTATTTATTTATTTTTACTATTGTTTTAGTCTCTAAAGAAGAAGAGGAAGAGGAAGAAATTGAATCAGAGGCTTCCTTCAAGCCAGTTTCTTTTCGGTGCATCAGAGAAGCCAAGGTGTCCGGGGCAGCACAGCGTGTTAAATGTACTGAAAGTCAGATCTGAGCCATCAGGGTCAGGAAAACCTGTGGGGTCTATGCTTGGACTTGGTAAAACAAAAGCAAAAACAATCTGTGTGAGGAAAGTAGCGCGGGGTAGTTGTTGCCTCTGAGTCCACGAGACTCTAGACCCTCTTCCTCAATATAAAAGGTTGACAATATTTAGGGCTCAGGGCTTGCCTGGCCTTAAATGGAGATGTTGTAGTTGACACAAATGATGGCCCAGAGTTTTCTATATGCTGTCTAGGCCTGGAGATGTATAGCCCCTTCAAAGAGAATTGGTTTCTTGGGAGGTATCCTAAGGAGGCATTCTAACAAATTCTAATACTCCCTATGCCAACGTCCTAAAGCAAATGATCATTCTGTCCAGTCTAGCGTTAGAAATTAAGAAGCAGCAGGCAGAAAGCTCTTATTTTCATCCTTTGTTCCAGGAATTTAACAAGATGAAATATTGTAATGAGGCTAAATTCATTTTAGTTGAAAAAGGAGAATGTGACTGAGAGAAGAGTTGAAAAATACAATAAAGTAGAAAATGTTTAGGAACTTGCAGTCTCTGTTTTCTTTGCTGCTGGGTTGTAGCTCCTAGCATATTTGTGATTAAGTGTATAGACTTCAGTGTATCACATCTGATGTTTTTTTCTGAGTAAACAGAAGTATTGTAGAAAATAACTCAATAGAGAAAAAAACTGTAATCCTACCACTAAGATTTTACCTCCCTTCATTCTCAGGTTTCTAGGCCATTATGTTTTGTGTTTGGATCAAATGTGGGAATTGGTGTTCAGCTTTGGGATAGCATTTCCATTTCCCTTCCCACCCAACCATGTCCTAGTTGGGAACGCTAGCTAGCTAGAAATCACTTGGAAAGTTTCCTTGCAGTGTTCAGATATGAGCCAAGAGAGATGGAAGAGTAACATGGGCTTCAAGATTTCTCACACCTATCAGTTTAGGCCTGATTTTGTTTCACTTTCATTCTTCACTTTGAATTTTTTTTTTTTTCCCAGTACCAGGG
>NDGN011446861.1:0-17837 GCA_002564285.1 Tympanoctomys barrerae
GGGGGGGTCTTGGGCTTGAACCCCAGCACTACCAAAAGAAATGTTCCAGGCAATCTGCTTGGGGTGAGAGAAACCCTCCTGAGTTGCCCGCTTGTCCCGAGGCACTACGCCCCTGCAGTTAGTCCTCCAGCCAGTTGGATGCCTGATGCCTACTGCACGTTGAACTACCCCCCTTCTCTCCGCTGGGGCTTTGCAGCCGCTTTCCTTTGCACCGTGGCTGTACCCAGGGACCGCCTGCTGGGTGGGGTGCACCAGAGCCTTTCACCAGGGTGCTCTGGACGACTCTTGTTTTCTTTCCGTCTATATTTCTACCAGCCTTGCTAATAGGTCCACACTCAAGACAAATTGGAGAAGGGAATCAGTCTCCTTGCAACACAGTGGATTTATCTCTAAAACGCAGGGTGCGCAGCCAGCTAGAGTTTGCCTGGGAAACAAGACTTTAGGTGCTAAAATCATGGAAGTGCCAAGCAAACCGGGAAACCTGCACCTTCTTCTTATGAAGATGAACTGAAATATTTGTAGAGCTCTGCTAGCGAGTGAGCAGTCACCACATGTTTGCCCTCAGCTCCACCCCAGGTGAATTCCAAGTGTTTGTGAACTAAATGTTTGTGGAACACCTCGAAGTAATCCCTATTTGTTTGGCAGGGCTGCAAACAAATAAAATCTAAGGCTTTTTCTTGTCTTCAAAGTGCTCCCAATCCAGTAGGGGATGGAACAGTAATACAAATTTAACCATTTTTATTTGTTTATATATTTGAGCTCTATTTCCTTCCCCTCCCAAAAAAAATAAAGAGAGGGAGAAGCTCAGAATAAATAATACTGTACGTGAACCTGAGAGCTGAGAGGCAGCAGCCACATAATTAAGGGAGATTGATGGCGGACTAATTACACCAGAAACCCAAGGCAAAGCTGCAACTGAACGCAAGCACCCAGAGAACAGTGTGAGAGTAATGCAAGACAGACGAAAACGAAACCATAAATTATATGGTGTCAGCTGCACAAGTTCAAGGTACAGCTGTAGAAGTTCAAGGTGGAGTTCGGTGACGATTTTCCTAAAAAAAGGGGCCGCACGACTATGGTAGATTTCCACTGGAGGCCTTGGTTTCTCAGTCTAGGAAACAAGACGCTCCTTGCGGCAGCGGCTATTGTGATGAGAAAGGAGACAGTGGGACTTTTTCCAGCAAGCAGCTTTATTTGCACCAGCAGTGGCTCAGCAGATTGCCACCCAAAGCCCAAGTTTTTAACATCAAAAGTGTAATACCTATGAGGGTTTTGGTTCCCTGAGAGCTGAAAGTCATCTTTTCAACAACTTCCCAGGGCCCTCTCCTTTCCAGGTCTGGACAAGGGCATCTTTCTAGTCTATCTAGTCCCATCTGAACAGCAGTTGCTCAGCTTAACCTTTCCACAAACTCTCCCTTAGGAAGCAAGCAGGTCATCTAAGGCCAAGTGACTTTGATAGATAGCTGTGCACATTTTGATTTGCTGCTTGGCTAGTAAATGAAGAGCTTTGGCAGTGTCACTGGTTATAATGTCTACAACTACTTGCAGCCCGATGTGGTTTAGCATGTAAGTGGGGTTGTGGTAGCCCCAAGACCCATCCTCTGCCCGGCTGGCAGGGCCATAATATGGGATCGTGCGCTGGGCAGTTCATTCATCATCCTTCCAATTGCCAGTTTGTAGGGCCACTGCTGTTGCAGTTACTGGAGTCTCCTTGTCACCATGTTCTTGGACTTCCCAATGTTTCCCTCGGATGAGTGGGAACAGAAAGCAAGCTGGCGAGGAGCTGCCAGTGCACATGACCGTGACAGCCCACGGGGAGTACTAGGCAGCTGTCCTTTCATGATGCCAGTGGACTCCTCCTGGTCCTGCCATCAATGGCTGCACCAACATTGTCCCAAGCCTCTGAGAGGTGATAGAAGTCAGACAAGGGGTGCAGATCTGGATCAAGGTGATCCGGGGAATGTTAGCATTGGGTTTCCTGGAGACTTCTGAGTTGTGAAAGCTTCCATCTAGGCATGCTGGTCTTCTAACAGAGGTGCTGAACCTTCTTCCCCGTGGCAGGGTAGTTTTTCTCAATAGTTGAGGTTGAGAGTTGCTGAACTCTGGTAGTAGGACTGGGGTGCCTGGATCCCCAATAAGGCTCAAGCAGTCTTGGCAAGGGCTGTGGCAAAAATCAGAGCTGAGGACCACCCAAGTAGTTAAGAACAGGGATGGCAACGCACACCAAAAGGACCAACTATCAAAAGGGATGCAGCTTGTTTACATCACCAGTTGGTGATGACTGCAGGCTTCTGCTGTGCACAGATTAGTCAGCCTCTGGTGTGATTAGAGGGGCTGCAGTCTTGCAATGGTACCTCGGGGGCCATGGTCGGCTTCTTCTGGATCATCAGCTTACTTGGTGCTGATGGACTGGGATGCGCTTCCGGCCTCACATGCAGGCTTCATTCTCCTGTGTGAGTCCGGAGACTATTTCAGCCATCTTTGCTGCAGTGGCGGAGGACAGGATAACAGTGATTAGGCCCCTCCAAATGGGTTTTGGAGGCTGGATATCCCATTTCTTTACCCACTCAGCATCCCCTGGCTTAAGAGTGAGTTTCTGTTATGAGACTCATGGGTAAAGTTGTTTCTTACCGCACTGGTATAGGTGGGTAAGATTGAGGCTAATGCCAGAATCTGTTGCCTCAGGGTGAGATTTCTAAACTCCTTTAAATCTACCCTTATTCCCTTAATAAGAGGTAGGGGTTATCTATAGAGAATTTCTTAAGGTGAAAAACCCTGTCTGTCTCATGGGACTAGACCAAGTCTTCAGCAGGGCTATTGGCAAGAGCTGGTCCCAACCCAGCTGAGTCTCCTAACACAGCTTGCCCAGCTTTAGAGTTTGGTTCATTCTTTCGATCTTTCCTGAGCTCTGGGGACAGCATGTCTTGCATGGCTTCTGGGTAAGCTTTAGTCCTTTGGCCACCAGCTGTACCACCTCTATAACAAATGCCTGCCTGTTGTCTGACCCAACGGTAATGGAGAATTCCAAAATGGAGAATGCTTTGTTTTGAAAGGAATCAGGTGACCTCAGATGGCTTTTCCATGTGGGTGGGAAAAGCCACTACCCAGACTGAAAAGATGACACAAAGACTAACAAATACCTGCAGCCATGGATTTGGAGAAGCTCAGTGAAATTCAAAGCCACGTTTTTAAATGGGTTCCTGCCACTCTGTATGCCTGGAGCGGCGTTGGGTCCCTCGCGTGGGTTACCATGGGCACGTGTTGCATATTGCTCATGTACTACTTGGGCTATGCTAGCCAGCCAGAGGATGTAGAAATGCCGACCCACGCAGTCTCGGGAGTCATCCAGCCCATAAAGGTGTCTTGATGAAATGTTTTGGTAAAACCTAGAACCAGGGTCTTGGGCATTGCTGCTGAATTTTCACCATCCACCTGGGAGGTACTTTTACTTTTATTTTTAAACTAGGTACCCTCATGTTGTGAGGGTCCTAGTCCATTCTGACAGTGGACTAAGGAATAGTGTGGCATCAAAGCTTCTGATTCCTCTGCTCTTTTGGAAGCTGCATGCTTTGCTTCTCAGTGTGCCTTATAGTTTCCATATACGAATGTGATGTCTTTCTTTTAATGTCCTTGACGTTGTACAGCTGTCTTCCTTTTAGGGGCCACACAGCATGTAAGAGTTTGAGGATTTCTTTATGATACTTTACATCTTTTCCTTCTGAATTTATTACCCTCGTCTCTATATAAGTCTCCATGTACTCGGGAGTGGTGAAGACATACTTAGAGTCTGTGTATATGGTAACACACATTCCTGCTGCTAGTTGGAGGACTCAGGTTATTATGATGAGCTCTACCTTTGTGTCAAGGTCCCTTTGCTAAGGGTCTGGCCTCAATGACAGAATTCAGGGTCACCACGGAGTACCCCAAAATGAGTTCTCCCTCTTTTACAAAAATTTTATGGTCAGTGAAATACTCAGTTTCAGGGTCTTTTCTGAGCTGGTCCTCTAAGATGTTGGCTGGAGAACACCCCATCCATGATGTTCTGGCTGGCCTGGCTGCCTGGCTGGGTGGGCAACAGGCCTGCCCAGTCCAGGGTCTGAGCTCCTTGTATGTGAAGGTGTGAGCTCTCAAATAACATCCCTGCTGTCTGATTATTCGGGCATTAGTTAGCCAACAGTGCACCTTGCACTCCTTTAATATTAGTACTGAGGATGCTACTCATGCTGTTCATTCTTGCCTCATAGTTTGTCAGCCTCTGACACCAAGAGGACTGTAACTGCAAGTGCTTAAAAATAGGGTGGCCAGTCCTGGGAGACAGAGGCAAGAGTTTGGAGAGATATGCCACTGGTGGATGCTATGACTCCAATATCTGGGTTACAGCTCCCACTTCTATGTCAGCCCTCTCACGGACATGCAAAAAGCGAGGCTTAGGCATGTCTGGCAGTCTGAGCCCTGGCGCATGGGTGAGGGTTTCTTTGATCTCGTCAAAGGTTTTCTGCTGTACTTGCTTCCACAGGAGAGGTTCCTGTCCTCCCTACTCTGTGACTTCATACAGGGGCTTTGGTGCAAACAAGAAGTGACGTATCCAGATTCTGTAGAATCCTGCAGCCTCAAGGAACTCTCAAAACTGACATTGGGTCGATGGGACTAGGCTCAAACAAAGCAGCCTGCTTTCTCACTAGGCTGAGTTGGTGCTGTTCCTGGAAGAGGTGAGATCTGAGGTGCTTGACTTTCTTTTGACAGTTTGGGATTTTTCCCTTGAAAGTTTATATCTGGTTTCCCATAACAGGGGAGGGAGATGCAGAGCTCCTTCTGCGCAATCCTCCTGAGACCTTCCAGCTGGCAGCCAGTCTTCTAGGTACTGAAGCAAGACACGGCCAGACTGATCTGCTGGGCAGGCTCGTGAGTCAGAGGCTAATGCAGTGTCATATCATGTCTGCATCTTGTACAGCAATTAACTACTAGGAAGAATGTATGCAATGTGTTAATTATTGAAACTGTCCTACCAATTTGGTTTGGAACTGTCTCATTGCTATTTGTTTCTCAATAAGATTATGGGGAAAAAGAAGGATTTTCTTCAAAAATACCTGCGTTATCTGCATAATGCAAGACTATTCATCAATAATGAAGAGAACAAACCACTAACCTATGTCACAATATAAATGAACCTGTGAAGCATATTATATGCAAGTAGCCAGATTCATAAGACAATATATTAGGACTTTTGGGAAGATGGTGGGGTGGTGAGCAGCAAAGAGCCTCTCTGAGATTTGGTGTCTGGATACTGGAATATAGCAACACAAGGAAGAGAAAAAGGCGGGAATTGGGGCCCCAGGACCCAGGAAGGATCTGAAGTGAGACCTAAAGCCCTCAGGGAGACTATAAAGAGAAACTTCAACAAAGAAGAAGGAGGTGGCTGGTGGTGCCTTATCCCTGAGACCAGGCTTTGTGTGGGAGAGGGCAGCTCAAATCTGCAGATGCATCATGACTGCTGACGAGAGCGCTCCACAGAGAGACACCCAGGAAAAGGGAGCTGTGAATATGGAGGACTGAAGTGGCTGTGAGTGGTGTGGGTTCAGAAGCCCTGAGGGAGAGAGTGATTGCCCAGGAGACATTTTGGGGAGGAGGCCAACTGAGTCCCCAGCTGAATTAAAGACCACAGAAGGTGCTCTGATTGCTATAGGCTGAACCAGTCTTGGTTCTGGCCTCACCACTGGAAACCAATCAGAATTTCAGGGAGAATAAAGGTGTAAGCTTGTTGGGATTATCTACTACCCTGCTATAAAGCTATTTCTGTCTTCTGGGATTAATCAACATGGATCTAGACTCTGCTTGTGTTATCCACCAGGGATAGCAGAGATGCTCTTCAAAGTGGATCTTTCCCCTATTCTTTCTCTCCTGTTTCTTCCTCATTGCTTATTCATGTTTTATATGAGTGTGGACATTGTTTCTAGTTTTGTTTTGTTTTTTTTTTTGTGTGTGTGTGTGTGTGTGTGTGTGTGTGTGTGTGGTTGCTGCTCTGTTCTGCTCTTTTCATTTCTTCTATCCCTTTTTCCCTTCAGCCTTTGGTACCAGTTTCCCAAACTTCACATGATCTTCTTTCATCCTCCAATCTTGTTTCCAATCGCTACCTCTTCTTCTATTTCTCTATTTTTCCCCCTAATCCCTCTTAAATTTCCCTCCCCTAAGGATAAAATTGGCATACTCAGGGCTTATTTACTTTGCACAACTTTCTGTTTTTTTTATAAAACCACAAATCTAGTTTATATGGTTATCAGTGGCAAATTAATAGTTACCTCCGTTTGTCATTTTTCTAGGCTGTGTTTGCTATTGACAATTGTACCACTTTAGTCAAAGTGAGAAGTGGTTCTAACCAGTTGTTCTTCCTGGTATATACCAAGACTGAGATTACCTAAAGGTCATAGAAAATATGATGGGCCAGTGCCAAAGAACCAGGAGCTAGACCAAGCAGGCAGCAATTTATCATCCCCAACAAAATAAAGAGGTAGGATCTTGCAACACACTCACAACCCCAAAACCAGCTACACCTTAGAGACACCTCTGAGAAATAGTCATTTCCTGAGGATTGTAAATATTAGCAATAAAACAATGCACCATAGGCAATTTACAAGCACTAAACCAGGAATTAAATTTAAAAACTAGAAAATGAGAAGACACTTAAAGCATCCAGACATCTGGTTCACCAAAGGCAAACTCAGGGGGTAATGAGGTGGGACAATCCAAAAACCACCCCCTGGCCTCTCTGAAGTGGTAACAGCAAAGCCATTGAATGAGGCTCTACAGCAAAAACCAGAAACAATTTCTCAATTAAGTACTGAGATGGTGACCACAATGAAAACATGCTTAGTGACTCTAGAGCAGACAGAAATTTGGAAAAAAAAAATAGAAGAATTTAGGAAAATGTTGGAAACTATAAATGCCCAACTTAAGAAAGAAATGGAATCTATAATATAGTTTCAGGCAGATATCCAGGAGACTAAAGACTCCATTGAAAGAATCTGCAACAGAATGAGCCAATGTGAGGCTAAATCTCAGATATAGAAGACAGGCTTATGGTTAGCAATCATGAAAAAAAATTCTTAAAAACAGCAAGGGACCAGAAGAAATCAATGCAGTGGCTGCTAGATGGTACAAAGAATAACATAAGATTGACTAGAGTCAGTGAAAAGCAAGATATAGGACAAATGATATTTTTAAAAACCTATTTACAGATGTCATGGCAGAAAACAGCTATGGCAGAGAAAATAATTTTGACATACAGAAACTGAGGCATATAGAACTCCGATCACCTATGATTAAAAAATCTAGAGCAAGGAATATCATAGTCAAGATTCCAGCAATTCAACACAGGAATAGAATATTAAAATCTGTTAAAGAAAAGGAGCACATCACTTATAAAAGAAAGCCTCTCAGAATCACAGCTGATTTTTCAACACAAACCCTCAAGTCAAAGAGAACTGAGAGTGAAGTATTTAAAACCTTAATTGAAAAACAAACAAACCCAGATTGATGTATCTCACAAAAATATCCTTTAACATTGATGGACAAATAAGATACTTCCGTGAAAAAGAACACCTTAGGAAAGTCATGACCACAAAATCAGCACACCACAATGTTCTGAAGGACATTCTAGAAATAGATAACAAAGAGTACAAAAACAATTCCATGAACCTCAACAGAAAGAATCAACCAGGTAAGGCAAACAATTAAGCAGAGAGCTTAAAAAAAGTCAACAACAGGAAAATAACACAAGGATAAGTCAATACATATCTTTTATATCCATCAATGTTAATCATCTCAACTCACCAATCAAAAGGAACAGATTGAAAGAATGGATCAAGAAGCAAGATCCAATAATATGGAGCATAGAAGAAACACATTTAGTTAAAAAAGAAATTCATAGACAAAGTCAGAGGATGGAAGACAATCCTCTTTGCAACAGGAACCCCCATAAAAAAGCAGAGGTAGCTGTTCTATTTGCAGACAAAATGAATTTCAAGCCAAGACTGATTGAGAGAGACAAAGAAGGTCACTATGTCCTGTAAAAGGAAGAATCCAAGAGGAAGAGATAACAGTTTGCAACCAGAATCATGGAGAGAATTGAGTTTGTAAACTGAGATACCACTAGTCCCTTCCTTATAAATCTTTTATCCTGTAACATTCTTTTTAACTCTGCCCACCAACCAAATTATGACTGATAGTTATTGGTAGCAAAAGTGGTTCTAATGGAGAACCTTCAGGATAAGAATCTTAAACTGGCTCACTAATCCCTCTACATTCAAAGGCGTTACATACCATATCTGCCTGATAAGTCACTGAGTTGCCCAGGCAGGGCTCAAATCTGCTATCCTCTTGTCTCAGACCCCATAATGCTGGGATCACAGGCATGCCCTGCTGTGCCGGCGACCTCCCTCTCCACACTTTTCACCTCATCTCTTTCTACTTTTCTCATCATCACTCCATGAAATAATGCTTGCTGCTTCAGGGGTCCAGCTCCCCTCAGAGCCTGTGCTAAGAATGTCCCTCAAGACCACGTGCCTGGCCTCTGGGTCATTTCCTCAATGAGGCCTTTCCTGGACTCTACTTAAAATTTTAAACATTCTCCACTTCTGATGCTTTTATTGCCTTTTCTTGCTTCATGTTTCTTCACTATTACTCAGCATTTATTCTACATGTTATGTGTCAGAGTTTGGGTCTCCTCCAAGGCTCGGGTGTTGGGGTAGGAGTGGTCACCAATGCGCAGAGTTAACCCATTGATGAATCCATAGAGCCCTGGGCTTATTGGGAGGTGGAGCCTAATTGATGAAAAGGCTACCTGGTGGCATGGTCTGAAGAGCATGTTTTGTCCCTGCCTGGCTCTCTTTCTTTCCCTCTGCTTCCTGGCTGCCTTCAGAAGAGCAGCTTCCTTCCATCACGTCCTGCCACCGTGGTGTTCCTGCTTTGCCACAGGCCTAAAAGCAATGGAGTTAGCAGCCCGTGGACTCAACCCTTGAGTCAAAATAAAAGTTCTCCTCCTCTGTTTTTCTCAGGCATTTTATCACTGCAATGGAAAGTGAACTCACACAGGGAGAGCAGTTTGCTCCCCCCCATTACTATGTCCCCAGTATTTAAAACTGTCCCCGTCAATAGTAAGTTCTTTAGAAGAAATGATTAAATGCAAAAATGAGAGCATGTAAATTAACATAATGTACTGCAAGTATTCAATTAAGGTATCTATGACTGTTAATTTATTGACTCGGTTATCAAGTTTGGAGATGTTTCACTCCCATGTGTAGAGAGTCCCAGGATTCTTTGGCATCGACCTCAGTTCATCTTCTCATCATCTTCTACCTAGGTTATTGTCACAAGTTCCAGAGTAAATCCTGCCTTTTCACCTCCTCTCTTTCTCTTCTTGTAAAAACACTGCTGACCGAGTTTTTGAAATCACAAACCTGATCATGTCAGTCCCTGCTTAAAATTCTTGAGTGGTTCCCCAGACCTGTCAGGATGAAGTTTGCACTCTGCTCTCCGTGCGCACATCCTTTCCCGGTCGTGCCCTCTGACCCCTGCTGGCCTGACTCCTCAGATTCTTTCCCCCAGCCTCTGCACCAAGCAGACAGGGCTGGTTGAGGTTCCCCAAAGAGTGACGCCAATTTATGCGCTCCCTGCTCTTGCATATGCAGTCTCTGCCTCCTGCAGCGACCTTGTTCTTGCACTCTCTCTTTAAAATCCCACTAATCAGACTCATCTTTCACATCTCGTCTCAAGCGTGATGGACTCCAGAAGTTCTTCCTGACCTCTCACCCTGATTTAGATAACACTTTCTGTGGATGACTGCCCCTTGGAACCTGCAGTCCCGCAGTGGAACTGATAGCTTGCTTCTTGGCCTTCCCCCAGCAGTGAAGGCGCTCCTGGTGGGAATCACGGTGTGCCCTGAGGGGCGTCACACTGAACACTGACCTCTTGGGCTAGGGCAGGAACGAGGGGCTGCTTCCTGGCTGAATTAGCGGTGCCTGCAGGGTAAATCCTGCTAGTTTCTTGCACAGGGGCCTCACCTGGAAGAAGAGAGGCAGACTGGAAGCTGGGAAACAAGGCAGCCACGCAAACAGCACACAGAGGTGAACTTCTCTTGGGGCCGGTGAGTTACCACTTCCACGAGGGCAAGGGTCAGGCTCTATAAAGCAGAAATGCAGGGGAAACACACCACACTTGGTATTCTCGCCTTGAAAACTATTTTGGGATGTGTGTGTGTGTGTGTGTGTGTGTGTGTATTCCTTTTTATTATCCCTAGCGTTTAAGAAAAATCTAATGGAAAATCCCAGCCCGCCTTCCCTGTCTAACATAATTTAGGAGAAACAGTGGGGGCCCAGTGGTAAGCCAGAGTAAGAGAGGGCAACACGCCCTTCCTGGGAAGGGCCGCCAGGCTGTTTTCCAAGTGCAGAGAATTTTAAGGGTTCTCTCACTTTGCAGGGCTTTAAACTTCCCTCTGATGTTTCCTTTGTCTTCTTTATTAATAAATTTTGTGCTGTCTAAAAATTTTTACAAAAGGATTTTCTTCTATGCCTTCACCAAACACCAGGTGCAACTTCCTCCTGCTGCGCTGTCCTCCTACAGCTTCTCCTTGGCCAGAAACTCCGGAGCTTCTGAACGAAGCTGTCCCTGCTCACAGATGCTTAAGAAACGCTTGGAAGGAGGAGGCTTTCTGATTGGCTGACCAGACACAGAGCAGCATCCTGATTGGTAGGGCCGAGAGTGGTGAGGGTGGGAGGAGGAGAAGGCACGCGGACTGCAAGGGCAGGACCCGTGGTGAGCCAGGAGCAGGGCTGCGCAGCTGCGAGGGACTCATTCTGTTGAAACAAGCTGTTGTAGCAAAGGGGCAAATACTGCAGCAACAGTTGGGGTGTTTGAAATTACAACTCTCACTACCAAATATAAGACAGTGAGAGGGCTACAGAGGATAGTTCGGCCCAGAACAGTATAAGGACTACTAATAAAAGCAATCTGTTGCAGGAAAGATCCTGGAGGGCTTGGAAACAGAAATAAAACCAAGCAAGTGGAATGGATAAATAATAGAGCGAGGCAGCAATGGCCACTTTGTAAATGGCCAAGAGAATATTAGCATTAATGGATCCTGAAAGACGCATACAGGGCGTGCAAGATGAGTGTGGGGTGTGGGGAGGAGGGAGTCCTCAGAGCAGCCAGGGACAAGGACGGGCCGAGTGAAGTGGTTAGAGGAGGTGCTCAAGCGGCAAAAACTAATGTGTGTGAGAAAAGCTAACAGATCCTGACTTGCTATTTGTTTCATATGAGCCCAGAGCACATTCGTCTATACACTTTCCTTCATATAAAGATGCCAGCCATTCTTATAAATATTCATCTTCATGGAGCTAGGAGAGAATGATTGCAGACTTATAAAATTTTAGTGCTGGGGCTTAGAGGTCAGTTCTTCTGACTGCCATCCTCCACGACGAGGACGCTAAGAGGTCAGTTGTGCGGCTCTACGTTCCCACATAACATCCTCGCTTCCCTCCCCGTGTTCTTTCTGTGTCATCAGGAGTTTACAGCTTTCTAAGTNGCCCCGCCCCCCGCTTTGAGGCCAAATACGTTGAATAGGCACATAGGATCGAAGCTGTGCTTTCAGGAGCCATTTTAACAGAAATGAAAGTTAGAGATGACACAAAGGCTGCCATGAGTTCAGTAAAGCCTGTGGAGTGTCCTTGTGGCGTTTATCACGACAGCATCCCCGTAAGCCTGAGTCTCAGACAGATCATAACCCTGGAGCATCCCTGCTAGGAAGATGGCCCTGCACCAGAACCAGTTGGCTCTCTTCAAACCAAGAATGAAAACAAATAGCTCCATTCTCTTAAGAACAAAGACGACCTCCAGCAAAGTCAAATATTTCGGAGTGGAAAGAATTTCATAGGACTTTTGTTCGTTTCTGGCCACCAAAGAAGAACGTCTTCATGTGTGAGCCTGGCCTGGGCTTTGCTCTGCTTGGGATCATCACCCAGGGCTCTATCAAGCATGAGTTGAAAGTAAAGCAGAGCAGAGGGACGTTGGTGGCCCTTGTATCTTTCTTTTTGCGGAACCGGGGATTGAACTCAGGCCCTTACACTTGCCAGACAAGCACTTATTCTACTGAGCTACCTCCCTAGCCCCTAATTTTATTTATTTGTTTGTTTTTTGAAGAACTGGGGATTGAACTCAGGCCCTTGCACTTGCTAGACATGCACTTATTCTACTGAGCCATCTCCCCAGCCCTCGCCCTTGTATCTTAATAGCAGAAAAGAAATGCATCTCAAAGTGGGAGAGACTCCCAAGGTCAAGGCTCAAGCCTGGAGATTAGAGGAGGGAGGGGGGAGGAGAAGGGGGAAAACTGAGGTGTGCAGGGGCCCCAGACCTGGTGCTTGCTGAACCTGGGGATTCTGCAGATGACAAGTGAGGACACCCAGGGTAAGCTGGCACGAATTGTTAGCTGGTTCACATTCACTCTCCATTTAATCTTCAAAATAGCACTTAGAGATAAGCTACTGCTGTCCTACTCACAGTTAAGGAAAGAAGCTCAGCATTTCTGCAACTTTTTTAAGCTCTCTGGGCTGGAATAGGAACCCAGGCAAATTCTAATTTTTTTAAAATTTTATTTATTTATTCATTTAGTACAGGGTCTTGTTACACAGTTTGGACTTGTAGTGGTCCTTCCGTGTTAACCTTCCCAGTGCTGGGATTGCAGGTGTGCACCACCATGCCTGGTTTTGGTGGCCAGCACAGTGGCATGTCATGAGGTACCAGAGATTGAACCCAGGTCCTTGTGCTTGCCAGGCAGTGCAAGCTATCTTCTCAGCCCCTCCAGGCAGATTCTAAAGCGTATGTTCCAAGCCGCTCCACAGCAAGCAAGCGCACCACAGCAAGCAACCGCAGCAAGCGAGAAGGGCGAACACCAAGGCTCCCTAACAGCTCAGCAAGGAGACGTAGTCATTAATCGTGCTGTTTGGCCACATGGGAAGAGCCCATCATGAAGGGTTTGTGATCATCAGTATCTTCAACATTACTACTTTGGAAGCACAGTCATACAAAAGGTTGAAAACACTAGGGAGTTGTAGGACTAGAACCAGAGTATGAAATCTCCCAGGATGGAGATAGAAAAAAAAAAAAAAAATTATGGCCCTGCGTTAGGGAGGGAAACCTAACGTGACCAAGTGCAGAGTGTGACCCAGGACTAGAGCTAGCTGACCTGGTTGCTGCCATCAGGATGACAAGAACTATCAGCAAAGCAAGGGACAAGGCCTGAGAGCCGCAAATGTGGGGTGAGCCCAGCTCAGGGAAAGGCGCAAGCCAGGGCTGGGAGCGCCTGGATTCGGTTGGTTGGTTCCAGAGACAAGCTTATTTCATGACTGTGTACTCTTTTTTTTTTTCTCCCTGAAGAGAAGTAGAAACTATATTTGAAGATGAAATTGCATTGTGAGAAGTACTATTGTTCTATTGTTAGTAAATACATATGGGCTGAAGGAGCTCTAAGACTGGTAAGGGGCATTTGATGACTACAGGTAAAACAAAGACAAAAACAAACAAAAAACCCTCCATGAAAATCAGCCTCCAGCAAAAAATTACATTCCCATATTTAATATTTCTCATTTCTTCAGGTCTAAGTTGTGTGGGGGACAACTGCTAGAAAAGGACACTGTAAGGAAAGTATATCTGTATGGCTAGATTCAGAGAAGCTGAATTCAGTCATAGAAAGAGTGCAGAAGTGTTAACCTTCGTTCTTACTAAACCAGGAGCAGCCCTTTGAAATAGTTATGCAAAATCTGTGTTTCAAAATCGTGAAGCGCTTCAAAAGTAGTTCTGCCACTATATGTAAGAAACAGCCGTGGGTTTATAGCTTGAAATCACAAAAGCTATAACTTTCATTGTAGAGAATTAAAAATGTATATGTGTAGCAAAAATGACTTTACAATTTCAAGCAGCGCTTTGAAAAACCTCACACCCAACTGAGTTTATTCACTCTCCAGGCAGAAAAGTTCTGTGAGAACAGTTTAATCTGAGAAAATACCTGTACAGTCATGCTAAAAGATAAGGTTTTCTACTGATTTGACCAAATGATTGAACAAGCTTGTGGAATCTAGCAAACTTTCCTGTGTAAGTTGGTTTTTATTTTCTTTTTGTGAACTTAAAACAGGGAGGTACATATGATAACATTCAGAAAACCAAAAGTATTGTTTGTAATAATTGATTAATTTGAGGAAGCTCAGACAGTAGTTTTCCTGGAAATTGCTTAAAAAGTGAGAATGATCCACACTGAGAAGCCCAGCGAGCCAAGAGCCTCGTCAGTTCTGCAGGCCCCTGATGTGCTGTAGCTAAGGTTTATGGTGAGATGGGGGAAACACATTAGCACAGCGGCATTTTCAGGTGACATCAACGCCACCTGTCTGGAGAATGACGAGGCTCTTACGAAAAGGCTGGTGCTTTAATGACAGACGCCCAAGCAGAAATGTATCGTAAGAGGGACAAATGGGTGTTAATAGCCTCAGTGGGCTGGGACGGGTGCTGCACAATAAGTAGCGCTATTACACAGCCTGGTCAGGATATCAGACTGGTGAGGACAGGAAGTATTTCTGGTCTTCCCACATTGTACTAAAGAAGGGAAGCAGGTCTGAGAGCTAGCTCTGGAAAAGAATTTGTACATTCCTCTCATAAACTGAGATTCTCAAACTTTGTCAGTCTATGAGTACTCTGCTGACATTAGACTCTGCCACAGTCTTGCCTGTCCTCAGCCATGAGGGCTTCTGCCCCTGGGAAGGCCCCTGTGTTCCTGCGAAGTGGGGCCCCATTCAGTGAGGCCCATCCCTGTCAGGAGCTCCAGTGAGACCCTCCTTCCTTTACAAGAACCCCAAAAGTCATCAAAGGTCTAGGATAGCTAATTTTACACATCAACTTAATTGGCCACAAGAGTCCTATAATATCTAACATATTCTGGGTGTTTCTCTGAGGATGGTATTAGATGAGGGTAACATTAGACTGAGGCAACTGTCCCTAATAAGGATGGGCTTCATCTAACCAGTTGAAGGTCTAGGTAGAAAAAAACAAGACTGACTCTTCTCCAAATAAGATAATTCTTATTTGTACATGACCACTGGCTGCACCGTTTGCCTTAGCCTTCCAAGCCTCATGTGGGGTCTTGGATTGGTGGACCCGAATCACATGTAGAACACCAACTGTATAAGATCTGCGAAATGTAGCTTTCAGTTCCTTCACTCATTAATTCCAGAAGGCCCTTTAAACGTGGGCCTTGAATGCTGGAGTCAGTAGCATTGTCGTGTCACAATGTTACTGCCTTCTATACCCAGGGATGGCAGATGATGTGTGTGAGTTTCCTTTGATACCAGACAATGGGGTCATTTGACACAGGATCAGTAGAAATGAGACTCTCCTCCCAGTACTTCAAGCACATGGGGCATATGTACTGGGTGGGCTAAAGTCCAGGAAGTTTCCACTGGCCAAAGGCATGGCTTACTACTTTCAATCTGATGAAAATGTATAAACTTACCTAACACGCCTTTCTTTCTAGGTGGATAAACCCCATCAAGGAAAAGAGGACCACAGTACTTGAATGTCTAAAATTCTTCAAGCTTAAGGTTTTAAGAATGTTGCCCATAATGTTGAAAATGTCTGTTAAAGCATAAAAGAAAAATAGTTGCTTCAAACTATTTTTATGAGAAGTTACAAGCATTTTTGTTTTATTTATTTATTTATTTATTTATTTATTTATTTATTTATTTATGGTATGTATTTAGGAGGGTCTACAAGATCTCACTACGTAGATTGGACTTGTAGTGATTCTCCTGTTTTCAGCCTCCCAAGAGCTGGGATTATTGGCACATGCCACCATACCCGGTCTCAATTGCTGTCTCAGTGCACCCCAGGGGTAAGGCAGGCATAGCACACCAGGGACTGAACCCCGGCCTCCGTGCTCTGCCTAAGTAGGCGCTTTAATTCTCTAAACTATCTGGCCGGCCCTTATAAGCATTTTTAGCCCCCAGGGTGTGCTGAGATGGCAATTAAGACTGGGCGTGGTAGCATGCGCCTGTAATCCCAGCTCTTGGGAGGCTGAAAACAGGTGGATCACTATGAGTCCAATCTATGTAGTGAGACCCTGTAGAACCAGTAGACCTTTGTTAAAACACAAAAAATAAAAATTAAAGCATTTTTAGATAAGAAGCAGTGTGAAGTACTTATTTTATTCTGAAGTTGTTTAAAATTCACCATAATTTTGACTGTTGCTGATTTTTTAAGTGGATTAACTTACGTTTTGAGGTAAATTTACACTTTTATTAAAGGGGTTTCCATATTAAGCATATTTTGTGACTACTACTAACAGATTGATTTGTTTAGAAATTAAATGTTCTAAGCTACTTTAAAAAAAGATGTCTCTTCACAGTCAACTTGTCCTGGCAGGTGTTGACTCTGTGCAGTTGCCACTGTCCTCCTGTGCAGAACACCTGGCTTTGTGCATCTGGTATTTATGATGTAGCTGAAGGACCTTAGGAACTTGGGCTGTGTGGTAGTTGAAGGAGTACAAGGGTAGGAGCAGAAAAAAAGAGAAGGGAAAAAGGAAACACACCAGCTCCAGCATGCCATCAATCCATATGTGTGCCCAACTGAGCCGTATGTGACCCAGGGGTACGGCAGCAAAGGGACAGGCCATACGAAGACGAAGATGCTGAGTCTTTTTACCTCCACTCCAGCGACTCATTAGAGGCCTGTGGGCCCAGTGAAGACTCTGCTGTCAGCACAAATGGCCTTTAGATCCTTAAGTCATTTACACGAATGTTAGCCTAACCCACGCATCAGGAGTATCATGTCTAGAAAAGCTGGTGGGAAACCAATAGTATATTACCTAGCTGTGTAATCTCAACTAATGATCTTTCCGTATGCTCAGAGCAAATGAAGACAGAGGGCTTATTTAGGTTTTCTTTTGGTGACAGTTCCCTCATTTTGTGCAAGCATTTGCTGCTAGAGTTTTATTGCAGTCTCATAGTGGTCTGTTGGAAAGAACACAAGAAAGCAATATGCCACACTACCAAGGGTGACACTCTTCTGTACCGAGGGGTTAATTTTGTTCTCCCACGATGATGGTCTCTGTCTGAATCATACTCTGAGTTATTATAAGCTGTGTACTTTGAAGGGGGTCTCAGAAATCACCTAAGTCAGAAGTTTTCAAGTTCTGGTTTGCAGGGGGTTGGGGTCCCTGTCAGGGGAGCACTAGGGATAGCCACAGCCACCAAGGGGAATGGTAGGAGAGGCGAAGGACAAATACAAGTTTAGTAGCAGCTCAGTTTGATGTATTTAGGTTCTGAACATTAAGAAAAGGTAGAGCCCAGGTTGGTCGAGCTAAGTTGCTAAAACTTAGTGAGAACTTGGATCAAAAAAAGGAGGGGGTTCTGGGGATGAGAAAAATAGCAACTCGGAGACACAGACCCCACTCACGGAAGTAGTGTATGGTAAGCTGAGACTGGAACAGAGACTTTGGGTCCTGCACGGCCCTTTCCTCAACTGCATAGTGTTTTCTGAAGGAGCATTTGTGCAGAAATGGTCCGGGATACAGGCCTTCCTGTGTCCATACAGGTGGTGACAGTGCCACATGAAAATGTGCAGATCCCAAAAAAGGAAATAGAAATAGAACCCCCAAACTTGTAGGAGGTGGGATAACTCATGGCTGAGAGGAAAACTTCTAACATTGCTTACCTTAGAAGAAAGGTGTCCAGTCAAAACTAAAGAGGGGGCTGGGAAGATGGCTCAGTGGAATAAGTGCTTCCCTGGCAAGCACAAGGGCCTGAGTT
>NDGN011446863.1:0-16652 GCA_002564285.1 Tympanoctomys barrerae
TGCATTTATATACTTGCATGTTCACAAAAAGCCAGAGGGAAATTGTGGAGTCACAACCACCAACTAGATCATTGAAAGATTAAATGGATTTCCATCTGGGTGTAACTTGGAATGAGGTACGACGTAAGATTTCTTAGTTACATACTTCTACACTGTCTGATTTGATACCCTCTGCAGACACTGTTCTGTAATTTTAACCCGATCAAGTGTAAAAGAGCAGCCACAGCATGGAGCAACTGTAGCACTCCCTTTCCCAACCCTGCCCATGCCCGATCTTGGACTTCTGGCCTCCAGAACTGTGGGGCAGTACATTTGTTACTTAAGCCCACAGCCTGTAGCTCAGCCTGTAGCAGCTTTAGGCAGTGAACTAACTGAGCTACAAAGAATTGAAGTCCAAAAGCAAAAGTGCTGCCTATGAGGACCACACCTCTCAGCTCACACCCACAGGGAACCTCAGGAAGGGGCCGTCGTGCCACTTGATAGGTAGATGGTACACGAGGAGGCTGATCACACCTGGGGAGGAGCTGGCCATTCTTGATGCCAAGGCCACAAAGCATGTGGTGCCTGTGGCGCCTGTATGTTCATCCTGGGTACACAGTGACAGAGCAGCAGTGGCAGAGGGCTGGTCATGAGGGCATCAGCCTGGATCTGGTCCTAATGACAGTAACCCCCTGAGGTCCCTTTCATCTACCTCTCTCCTCCTCTCCCGCTTCCAGGCATACTGGCAACATCACCTTCTGAGGAAGAGAACGAAACTCCAGACTGTTTTCAACTGAATGCCTCCCCCTCTCAGAAGCAAGAGCTGACAGAGTTGCTCAGCGGTAAAGCAAGTACCGGTGCTTCATGGCATAAAACTAGGATGAGACGCTGGTGTCTGGTGGCTCTTCCATACAGAAGGTGGGCCCAGGCCACCAAGGGTCCTGACTCCCAAGGACACTTATTTTTGTCTTAAAATGAATTCCAAAATAAAGACAAGTTCTTTATGAAAATAATTTATAGTTACCAAAAGAAAAATAAAATGCTAAACCAGATACAAGTAACCAACAACCCAAAATCCTATTATGTTTTCAGAATGTTATTTTTTTCAATGGACTTTTTCACCACTGAAATATTTCCTAGCTGGGAAGATGCAAAGCACAATGTTCTGCTGCTACCTGTGACCCTACAGGGACAGCCGAGATTGTTCTGAGGACAAAATTTAAATCCTAGTCCCTTCGACATTTGACAGGGATGAAATCTGCTCTTCATATAAAGCAAAATCCCTGCTACATGACACAAAAGGAACAATGTCTACGCGTGAGGACCCTGAGCCAGGGACCTGGACGTGAGCCCCAGGTCTACCTCCTGGGGTTGCTGCAGGGGAGAATTAGTGCCAGAAACATCACAAATGTTAAGTGAATGTTGGCTGTTATCGTTATTATTATTAATACTACTAGTAGTACTACAAATGTAACGAATGATTTCTAATATTTCTTGCTTTTCTCTATTCCTGAAATGGGATCTGGCAGGAAAAGTAAAAATTAGCAATAAAACCCTTGGCAAAAAACTGCACAGGAGTCAGCACCTTTGGAACGAAAGAAAACACTGCCCCTGAGACCTGGGCCACAGAGGCGTTTGGAGCACCAGTGTTAGTGGGCAGAGCTGGAGACTAGGCTGCCTTCCAGCTGTGGGCAACTGGGAGGAAATGCTACTCAGTGGCCTCTCTGATGATTTAACTAACCTCCACCTTCTTTTGGAGCAATAGACTGTCAACCCCATGGTATCCATTTCACTTCTGAAGAGTCCTTTTCTAGGTGACTTCCCCCGAGACATTTGTAAGATGAGAAAGCTGAGCCCACATCCTGACCTTGAGGCAGGAACTAAGGAAGGGCTGGACACCTCAGGTGCATGGTCCAATTCCAGGACGACACAGCCAGGTCTCTCCAAAATAGGGCTCTAAGTGATCAGGGCCACAGGACTTTGGCTCCAGGTCCTGGCCCACCTCCTCTGCCCAGCTCACTAGCCTATGTGCTATCTGATTCACAAAGCTCAACCCCCAAGGCGTTTCCACCCCTAACTATAAAGATGATACTGTTCAGTAGGTTGCATCTTCCGTACACGTGTGGACCTATGTGGGTGTGCATGTACGCTGCTGGAGATCGAGTCCAGGGTCTTTCCACTGAGTTACATCTCTAGCCCCTTCATTTACTTTTTACTTGAAACAAGGTTCTCTCCAAGTAGCTAAATTCCCTAGGCTGGCCCTGAGTTTGTGATCTTCCTGCCTCAGCCTCCCAAAGTGCTGGACTAATAGGTATGCACCATCTTTCTCAGCTATTCCTTCTCCTAACAGTGAAAAATGGCTAGGTGACAAACACAGGCCAGTTGAGCCCATCACTAACACACAGGCCCTGCTTTACACAGCCAAGCAGTCAAATATGTTCTCCATGTTGGGCAGAAACAATGAAAATTGTGATCACACTAGGACATAAAATAATATTAAACCCAATTTAAAATAAGAGACAAGACTATGCATCCTCTATGTTTACAAGAATGTCTTTATTTCTCTCAAGAAGTACTTTCCACCCATTTAGGTCCTTCCTGCTACTTGGGACCCCAGCAGGTATACAGCGAAGGTGCATGGGAGAGAACACAGGGCTCAAATGTGAGCTCAGAGCTCTCCGTCCCTAACGTGACCACCTACCTGCCTGCATGTCCCTAGTGAATGCCAACTGTGTGTCCAGATCTCTGCATAGCAGTTGTCTCTCTTTTAAGAATAGGGAAAGCAAAGTTCAGTGAAGTTACAAAACTGTACTGCAACACAGCTAGTAAGCAATCGAGTCAAAGTTATTTATGGAGGGACAGATTTGCTCTTTAGTTATCTTTTAACCAAATGACACTTGATACTGGAAATCACTCGATTAGCAAGGTGGTTACTGGAAATTCCCTTATCAGGGTAAATCCTCAATTAGGAAAAGCAGCTCAGAGAAGTCCCAAGCTACCATGTATGGGAAGGAAGGTCTTAGCCAGATGAGGGCTCCCATGGATGGGCATGGTGCAGAAAAGCTAACCAAGACATGGGAAATCCTTCCAAGGCTCCAAAAGCACAAACGCAAGTCTGTACTTCTCTGAGGCCTTTCAGGTCCTTGGGCTGAGGGCTGGACCTGCCAACTGTACTGTGATACTTCCATCAGTAATTAGCAGCTAAACTGGGATCCAAACTGTCTTTTTCATAACTTAAGATGATAGTAAACCAAGTCCACTGGACTTTAAGAAAGTCTTTCAACAAACATCTTGACTACTTCTCCTTGTTCAACTCACATAGCCTCCTCTTAGATTTGTACCCACTCAGACTTTGAGAATACACACTGAAGTCATTCAATGTTTCTGAGCTAGTTTTATTTGCTGACCACTGTCGAGCCCCAGGACCACTGCTATTCATAAAGTGAAACATTTCTGTAGAGGGCAGCCTGATCTCCAGTAGCTCAGGGCTGAAAGGATGACTCTGCCAAAGTCTTTCTAGGCTAGTTTACACAGCAGTGTGGACTCAGTGTTCAGGGAGAGAAGGACAGAGCTAATCTGGAGCCTCAATCAGAAGGCACAAGTTGCTGAAGCCAGTCAACAAGAAACAAACTGTTAGGCAATGGTAACCAAGGGCAGAGTCTCCTCCAAAGCTAGCATTTGGCAAGTCACTTGGTAGAGATTTTGCTAACAAACTTGGAGAAAACTTCAATGACATATGGCAGCGTTTTATGTCTGAGAGAGACTAAAGCCACCAGTTAATGAGAACTCCAAGTATTTGTAATCAACCATAATGCCCAGGATTTCATGCATACTCAAGGGTAATGGTGGAAAAGGCACAAAGGCCTCAAATGGATTGGTTGGAAGCTTCTTTCTCAGCTCCTTTTAGAGTTCTCCAACCTCCCCCCAACACTATGGTTCCTCTGAACTTGGGATGACCAGACCTGATGAGGCTTGCTTGCCATCTTCCTGATATCTTCTATGGTCTCCAGTTTAGATACATGCCACATGTTCCTGTTGAAGAGGATTTCCACTGTAGCTCACTTAGCTCAGTGCAATCAATGTGATCAGAGTGAAATGTGCTTCAACAAGAAACCTGATAGCAGCCTCCCTCCCCAGCGAGGTGGCCACTATTCGCATTCTGTGTGCTCAGGGAAGCAGCCTAAAGGGGTGCACGCCATGTCCTCATGCTCCGTGTCATCATTCTTCATGACAGTGAGGTGCTTATGAAGTATAGTTTGTGCCAGGCCACTGAGGTAAAAATCTGGCTTGGCTCATGTCTTAATGCCAGATCCTGGCCAAATCTCTTCAACTCTCTGGCCTTGGGTTTTTCTATTATATAAAGGGATTAAAAAAAAATCATCTCAGGAGGCCAGCGAGCTAGATGACTCAACTACAGCTCCTCAGTACAGCATCACAGTGGAACACACTGTACATCAGACCATGAGTAGCCCCTGACCTGCCTCTGTGCCCCTACTGTCCATCAGATGTCTCTGGAAATAGGTCAGATTTCCCAGTCTCCTCTCTGTCCAATGAGCCAGGTCTAATGGTCTCCAGCTGATGGGTGAGAGGGTTCTTCATTCTCACTCTCGCAGGACCAATGAATCTGATATAGTAACAGAGGAATGAATCTAGAACAACCCACACTGAATCAAGATGAGGTGTGTCAGATAGGACAAGGTAGGGCAAAGGCAAGACAGAAAAGCACACTCACCTCCTAAAGTCCTCAAATAACACTTACTTTAGAATCTATGTCTCTTTACCAGGCAAAAGCTTTAAAAAAAAAACCAAGAGAAAAGTCCTCAAGAGATGATCTTCACCCTATGTTTCCTCCCTTTGCCCTCTATGAAATTCCCATGCATAGCCACCGGCAGAAGAAGGAGAGAAAGGAGGAGGAGCAGGAGGCATACGAGGAGGAGGAGCAGGAGGTAAATGTGGAAAAGGGATGGAAAAGGAAGAGGAGAAGGACATGGAGAAAGAAAGGAAAAGGAAGGAGGAGAGGAAAAAGAGGAAGAAAGGGGTGGACAAGGCATAGTTCTGGAGGGGAAACCAAAATCCAGCTCCAAGGGTAAAGAGCTTTACATTTTCTGGATCTTCCAAGACAACAAAACTATAATCCTGGGACAGAGAGACAAATGATTCCAGTGGGATCTTTATACACTGCCTCAGAAGAAGATGGGTATATACAGACTCCATTCATGATTAGAATTTGCTGGAATGTGTTTCTCATACATTCCCACCACCACAGCCTTCTCCATGCTCCTAACAAACCTACCTCTAAGGTTGTGCTGGCTTCCTTTATTTTGAATTCATTCTGTTTCATCTTTTCCTGTTCTCCCTTCCTGCCTTTGAGAAAAATGATCTGGTAGCTCATTGAAGACATATGCTCTGGGGAAATACAGGTCCCTGGTGCTTACCTCAGCTTACCCAAGTTAACAATTAATCAGGAAATCTTGAAAATTTTAAAATATCAAGGCCAGAAGGAATCTCATCTCTATTTAAAAAAAAAAAAATAGTCTTTTCCTGCTGAAAAGTTCGCTTCACTTGTCTAAAAAGAGCTAGTTTCAAACCTGCTTTTTTAAAAACATATAACTCTCCAGAGTCCTTGCAAGAACAAAAAAAAAAAGAAGAAGAAGAAGAAGAAAAAGCAATGAAAAGAAAAAAAAGTCTGCCATACCAAGGAGAAGGTACAAAGGGAGGAATTCATATTTACATTTTTCAGAGTTGGGGTAGGGATTTAAGTCTTCACATTCCTTTCAATTCTATTACATTTTTAATGGCAGAAGCTCCCAGCGAGGGCTGGGGCCGCCGCAACCCAAGTTTTAACATTCAAGGGAGCAGATGAAGTGGCTGCAGCTCCTGGGATGAATGAGAAATGACCCAGCTCAGCTCTGCTCAGGGCAACAGGTCCCTTTCCCGGTGCTGGATTTGAGTCAAAGAACTAAACCTCAAGTCAGAAAACATCAGCATCTTTTTTCCCCAAACATGGATAATGATCATCACATCTGATCAAAGGCACCATATCTTGAGCGTGGGAATCAGCTGCTGCATTCGAAAAACAATTGGAGAGTGACTGTGGGGTCTGTAGAAGCGAAGTTGTCCCACACTCGCAGGCCTGTGCAGCTTATCCGAAATGAACTACCAGGAGCCATTAGGGAAGGATGAGGTTCCTTTATTTCCTTGCCTTTTTTTGTTACTAGGTATCTCTACAATCTGTGGATTCCTTAGTCCTCCTAGGATGCCCTGGGAACTTTTCTTTGAAGCAATTTCTCCACTGCAGTTCATCTCAATTAAAATATTTATAATAAAAATTAATGAGAAAAAAATTAATGAGGTTGGGAAGATTTGCAAGAGGAGGGCAGCACAGAACATTCTTTAGGGAGTTGCGGTCTATTCTCCCATCAAGCGCTGTTTCCACTGCTCTGGCCCAGCCTGCGGCCTGTGCCCCGCGCACAGGGTCCTACACAGCAAGGAATCAGAAATGCATGATGCTATCTGATTGTTCCTTCAGGGCCAAAACAGGAAGATAAAAAAATTCCAGGCTGAAAACAGGGACCGTGACAACCACACAGAAAAACCACAAGAAATGTAAATAAAATATTATTACAAGCGGCTCACTCGGCACCTGACCCTCCATGGCAAAAAGTCCCTCAGAAGCAAAAAGAGTAAAAACATACAAATTGTGTTTTCACAGAGTCCAGTGGCTATTTGGGAAGAAGCCATGACGATCTCTTCCCCGGACTTGGCTCACTTTTATAATCTCTAGGCTAGAAATGTGCTTTTAAAAGTGAAAGGGTTCACTGGCTGATTTAAATCTGGGAGCTCCAAAGACAGCCCTGTGCCTGTAGGAACCTTCTGAGAGGGACCGAATCTCAGGGGTAAGCTCTGCTTACCAGAATTTTCAAAAGCCTAAAGCCCTGGCTCCTTCGGCATAGCACCCCAAAATAAAACAAACATGTTGCAAACACAAACTGTAATGAACCAGACCCATGCCAAAACACACATGTGCACATTTCACAGAAGAGGAGACATTCAGCCGAGGAGCGATCGCCGGGCCGGACAGGAGCCAGAACTCTGCCTGCCAAGGATCACAACTCCAGAGTAAACGGGACTCATGAGTGAGTGAGGCAGCACGAATGACTTCAGTAGACCAGCGACAAACTCTCCCCAGGCACAGCCCCCAGGCCCCAAGGCCTTCTCAGGGGACTGTGACCCCTTCTCTGTAAGGACCTCTCTGCTTCAATAGCTGCTTTCTGAGCTTGCGTGGGGAACCAACACCTCCACTCAATCAGTCCGCTGCCTTGGAATCAGCTGCATGCTTTGTGCTGCAGGAAGAACTGAAGGGCACCACAGGTATCTGGTACCACTGCCAAAATACATCCACACCGCCTGGTTCCCATAGTCAGAAGGCCATTCACTCACTTCTCTGCTCCGGAGCTCCAGGCTGGTTTTCGTGTTTATAGTGTTTGAGGCCTCCAAGGAAAAGGCTGGGATGTCAGGCACTGTTAAAGAGAACATGCTCCCCCCAAAGCCTGGTCCAGGGAATCCTTGCAAAGGAGCCTAAGGCTATCTGCTCAGACTAAATGTAACGCCCCCTGCAGGTCTGTTCTCAGAAAGGACTGGTAGGGATAGTAGGCTTTGCCTAGCACCCAGGGACTGTCTGTGTTTGGGGCTTGGAATGTTCACTGAGAAACCTCCCAGTCCAGCAAGGGCTCCTGGCCTTGCTGCTGTAAGTTCTCAGCATGTGCAGCCTCCAGCGGTGCTCCATTTACCTCTTAAGCACTTCCTCCAAGTTTACTATAAATCAACGTGACTCTGAGCCTGCCAAAAGTTTAATTGCAGGATTCCCTTGAGAGTAGGTACTATCTCTCGGGATGATGTGTGGGACCAGAAGGCAGTCACCAAGACTTGCAGCTCTGGTGGTCCCATGGCCCAAGAGTCACTGGAGAAATCTTCCTGTTCACCCACTCCTCAGCTTTAGAATCCAAACCCAAGGCACTCGGGAGACAGCAGGGTGAAACTTTCCACAAGCTGTCCCAGTATGCAGCCATTCCTGGCAAAACTTAACTTCTGACTCCGGAGCACCCTGAAGAGCCCGAATTCGAGCAGATGAAGAGCCAATGAGAAACGGAAAAATAAAAGAAGTAGCATACCGTGACCAAGCCAAAGCAAGCCTGACATACCCAAATCATATTGGCAAATGGATGCTTTCACAAATCATTTGTTCTTCCTTTCCTAGAGACAGAAGGGAGGGGGTGGGGATGTCTGGATTCAAAAATCTTAGCCCCAGACCAGTAAATTTGTCAGTGGAATGCAATCTGAAATTGCAGCTCTGAAAGTCTCACATGATTTATACCAGCAGACACAGAAATACCTCGGGGCCAAAAGTTGTAACGCCCTGAAGCAGAGTGTCCTTTCATTTCATCATCCCAGTCCCCAGCTTGGTGCCCAGATCCGACCTGAGTGACAGCACGGGTTTCCCATGCATGCATCTTGCAGAATCCTGCTGGGCAAACCCTGGCAAGTGGGCACAGGCCCCGCCTCTCAGGCCCCTCCAGTCAGCTGGGTACCTCCTCCTCCAGGCTGCCCCCCAGCCTCCAGGGTGCCCCTTACCTGCAGGCGCTCCGTGGCCGGCTGCCACATCTTCCAGCCGTGGAGTCTGGCGGCGGAGACACTGGCGAGACTCTGGATCGCGCCGAGGAGAGAGGAGCTGCGTATCCCACTTTCACATCTGGGGACAGGGTCCGCGGGTCCTGGGGCCGGCCGCCACCGGGTGGGCGCGGAGGGCTGCGAGCTGGAGGAGGCGGCGCGGCGCGGCGCTCTGCCACCGGCAACTTGTGGGCTGGCCGCGCCGCTGTCCTGGCGCAGCTGCGAGGATTGCGCAGCTCCGCCCGGCCCAGCGAGCGCACGGCGGCGGGGCTGCTCCCTTCTCCGCCCCCCACCCCGCGCCACCGCCCGGACCTGCGCACTCTGAGCATGCCCAGGGCGGCTCCCGGGCCGAGGGGTGGGGGCGTAGACCGCGGGCCCCAAATCCTGGTTGGAGGCGGGCACAGAGGCGGGATCCCTGGCAGCACCCCCAAGAGGGGGTGGACTCTGACAGAGGGGTGACAGGCGAGAGAGAACGGGCCTGGGGACTGTGGCCGGGAGGTGGCTTAGTGAAGAATCAGGCACCCTGGGTTCTGAGCTGCCTTGCCTGGGATCTCCCAAGCGCCTAGGACTAGTCGGGCTCCGTGCTGGGGAAGGGCTTCCTCTCCTTCCCACCGGAATTAACTGAGCACCTATTAATTCCCTAGCCCCTGTGCGGGCTCTGAGCACTCAGCGGTGCAAAGAAAGCAATGCCTGCTTTTTCTCTCCTGAGTTCACCTTGAGGTTGAACCCTTGGGGACAGAGACAACACCTGAAAGTGCCAGTGCTCTAGGCAGTGGTGACAAATGCTGGGAAGAAAATAAAGTGGGACCAAACTGTGAAGCAGGAAAGAAGGGAGCGTCCTCTGAGGCCCTGGCAAGTGCCTGGAGAGAAGCGAGAGCCCTTGGGGTGGGCGAGTCTGCCTGGGTAAGGCGGACAGACAGGACAGGACCCAAGATGTGCCCTGAGACCCGCGAGCCCTACAGGACACCCAAAAAAGTCACGCCGGGATCTTAGGACCGCAAGCTTCGGGAGGTGCTGGCCGGTCCAAGCACAGGAAGTGCAGGTCTGGCTCTCCCGGTCGCTGGACAGATTGGCAGAAAAAGGGTTCATATCCCACCGCATGGAGGAAACAGCTTGGCTGCGGGGTCTCAGGGCAGGTGAGAGTCTGGAAGTTGGACCCTTGGGTACCTTCAGGGCAGGAATTCCGGCCCTGTGGCGCTAACTGCTCTGCACACAGTCGCAGCCAGGGAGCAGCAGCCTGCGGGCCACGCTGAGTCCCAGGGTTGATGCCTAGCACAGGGTGCTGAGACTTCTGAGCCCGACCGAGTAGAGAGGGCGACGGGGCAGCACAGCCCCCTGCCCCTGACAGGCCAGATCCACAGGGCAGCAGGAACCTCTCCATGCAAGGTTCACAGAACCCCACACAGAGCGGCTCAGCAGCTGCCCAGATCAGGGGATCCAAACACAGACTTCTTTGGACAGCGCAGTCCCTCCATCCTGCCACCTCCAGGCAAACCCAGGACCCTCACCATCCCTTGGCCTCTCAAGCAAAGCCACCAAGCTACCTCTGATCCATCTCCTCAGATGCCCACCAGATCCTTCAATGTCTCTCAGTCCAAACTCCTGGCGCTGAGCCTCGCTCCAGGCCGATCAAATACCTTCTCCGCTGGCCTGCCATGCCGGTCCCGCCTCAGGGGCACACTGAGGCCGCGATTGAGACTGGGCGTGGTGGCGCGACCCTGTAATCCCAGCGCTTGGGAGGCTGAAAAACACTACGAGGATCACTACGAGTCTGTTCTGTGTAGTGAGACCCTGTAGACCCTGTACTAACAAAATGAAAATAAAAAATAAAAAGCTGTTCTCTGCACTCGCTTTTTCTAACAACTCCTCCCCCTCGCCTAGAAAAATCCTAATGAAACCCACGGAGCTTCCAAATCCTCTGCTCCTGCTCCTTGTACATCCAATCCCCAAACTGAAAGAGATGCACTTCATTACAGAAATCTAGAAAAGCCAAATGTACATATTAAACCCCTGCGGAAGCTAAAACGAGAAGATTCAGCTGTCAGGGATGTCTTTAGACCGAAGCTTTGAAACCATCCTTGGTGTGATGCTTCCTTGGAAAAGTGACTTTGTTTTAAATAGCAGCGGGATGAGATAAGAGCCTAAATTCAAATCGCGTTAGAGCGTTAAATCCTGTCTTCTCACCTCTGAATGTAATTAATTGTTATGACTCAGTAGCACAGCTTTTAGGCGGGAGTGTGGTGCTATTTAAAGAGAAAAGGCTTCTGCTCTGGGGAGATGGCGAGTGACAGGTCTTGCTTTGCAAACAGATTCAGTGAAGTAAAGAATGTGCTTCAACTCACATGACGTCCCCGTCCCACCTTCCTTGATGCCGCCAATCGGCCTTCTAGGAGCGAGGAAGGGAGGCGAATGGCTGGCGGCTCGTGGGAGGGGATCAGAGGGCCCACTTCCCACTCCCGGGCTCTGCTCCGAGTTTTCCCATTCAGGAGGCGCCGGCCAAGGAGGTGAATGAAATAGAGACACCTGCTGGCTAGCGGCGGGACGTGCATCTGGACGCCTGTCTGCGCCGCTCGGGAAGCCGGCTCCTCCTTTCTGGGGCCTGGAACAAGCTTGGCAAGGTGAGCCGGTCAGTGCTGGGCAAGGATCCACTTCAGAAACACACAGGAGGTTTGCTGGTGCTCTGAGTGGAAGCTTTAGGCAGAGGGCTACGTGTCTAATTCCATGTTCTTAGTGTCTTATAATTATCTACACAGGTCCAATCTTGTTAATAAACACCATTTCAAGGAACATGACAAAAGAAAAAGGAACGGCAAGGTCCGGATGAGTAATAAACACCACATATAAAGAATAATTACAGTCGGCTCTAGAAATGTTACTTAGCCAGGTTTAATCTAATTCAGGGTTCTGAGCCCTAACACGCAATCTAGATATCTAACTCAACATCATAGTGAGCTGAACTGTGACCCAACACACCAAAGAAATAGTAAAATGCTATTCAGCTACCTAAAAAGTGCTTATGATACAATACGCTTTTTGTTTATTTATTTTTATGTATTTAGTACAGGGTCTACAGGGTCTCACTACACAGATCAGACTCCTACTGATCCTTTTGTTTCAGCCTCCCAAGCGCTGGGATTACAGGCATATGCTGCCACACCCAGTCTCAATCGAGGTCTCAGCCCATGGGGGTAGGGGAGTGGGGGGAGAGTAGAACTGCAAGGCACACTGGGAATCGAACCCCGGGTCCCGCTCTGCCTAAGCAGGCCCTTAAATCTGCTGAGCTATCTGACCAGCCCTTATTTTTATTTATTTATTTATTTATGTATTTGGTATAGGGTCTCATTCCATAGTGATCCTCCTACATAGGTTTTCAGCCTCCCCAGGGCTGGGATTATAGGTGAACAGCACCAGGCCTGGACTGCAATATGCTTTTTAAAGTAGGCATGACTTTAATGTATACAATATATATTAATCTCTATAAATACTGGAAAGGAGCTAGGTTGAATCCTGGCCTTCTATCCAGTTAACTAAGTGAGAACTGTAGCAAGTCTTGGTCAGTGTTAGAGTTTCCATCTGTGAAAGGTGGGTTGTGTTACCTAATACTCAGGATTATTGAACTCAATGAAGGAGTCCCATCTATGTAACGTGCTCAGAGTGTATGTAATACATGTAGTAGAAAGCATAATTTTGTTCTTGTTATGTTTCTCTTCATTTTAATTACTGAAATAATAAAATTCTTGCAAAGTAGACTTGCTGTTTTCTAGTTAAATCATTTCCATTTGGAATATTTGGAGGTTTCACTGATTTGATTTAGTTTGTCCAATAAAAGGGACAAGGTCATACTAATGCTCACTTACAATTCTAACTTAAGTGGTGGTCAGAAAAATGTATTATGGTTGTATATTTAGCAAAGTGAATATTAGAAAGCCCTGTTGTAGTGTCCTTATCCTTATTTAAAAATTATCAAAACAGTTGTAGATAAGCATAAGGGCTGGCCAAATAGCTCAGTGGATTAAAGCACCTGCAAGAAGGCACAGGGGCCGGGGGTTCCATCCCCGGACCTGCCTTGCTTGCTCCACCCCCAGGGCGCTCTGAGATGGTCATTGAGACTGGGTGTGGTGGCACACACCTGTAATCTCAGCACTTAGGAGGCTGTTAACAGGAGAATCACTATGAGTCTGATCTAGTAGTGAAACCCTGAACACCTTGTAGACCCCCTAAAATTAAAAAAAAAAAAATGTTATAGATAAGCATTACTA
Organism: Tympanoctomys barrerae; assembly: GCA_002564285.1. NCBI lineage: Eukaryota > Metazoa > Chordata > Mammalia > Rodentia > Octodontidae > Tympanoctomys > Tympanoctomys barrerae. The sequence continues at coordinate 12,906 of NDGN011446863.1, forward strand.
GGAGGTCTGAAAATTCTTTAAACTCCTTACACCTCTCTGTAGTGACATAGGTGCTAGTACATGTCCCCATATGGTGACAGCTCTCTGTTGAGATGTTAAAATGATCCTTCTCCTCCCTTAGGAAGGGGATGTTCAGATTCCTCCTGCAAATCTGGCTGACCAGCTGCAGGACTAGCCAACATGCACCTTGCCACTCTCCAGCCCGCAGTACCCTCATTGCCTCCCCAGCCTTACACATGTGATAAATTATTTACAAAGATACATCCAAATTTCTCCTCTCCCCAGGAGGCTTTGTCCCCTTGAGCTGTGATGGCCCACATCCCTCATTCCAAGGTCCAGTCTGTCCGCGCTCCTCCATCCCTGCTGGACTTGGGTCTTACTTGACCAGTACAATGCAGCAGACAGGACATGGTGGGATCTTCAAGTTGTGAGACACAGAAGACCAGGCAGTTCTGCTCTCCTTCGCTTGGAGCCCGAGGTCACCCAAGAAAGGCTCCAGCCAGACTCTCGAGATAAGAACCACGTAGCGGGGCCGGGCCAGCAGTATCCATGTGCAACCGGATATGGGAGGTGCACCTCTTAGAACACCCAGCTCAGCCTGTGGATGACAGCAGTGGCAAGACAGACCTCAGGTGTGACAGCCTCAACCACTAAAGATAGTGACTCCAGAATCATAAACACATAACAGGGATTTATTTTGAACCCTTTAGTTTTGGAGTGTCTTGTAGTTAGTTGTAGATAACAGATACAAAAAGCATCACTAAATAACAAGTTTTTTTTCACTATTGAACATCACATCCTTCTCCTTTCATACCAAACAATATACCAGCAGCAGTACCATAAGGGAGCTTTCCAGAAGGGCATGGTGACATACCTGTGTAATCCCAGCACTCTGGGAGCCTGAGGAAGGAACAACACACATGCAAGCCCAGGTCTGGGCAACTTAGCAACTTGGCAATGCCCTGTCTTAAAGAATAAAGAGACTGAGGATGTAGCTCATTGAAAAGGTCCTGGACTCTCCAGAACCAACAAGGAGAGAACTAATGATCCTAAGGTGTTTAGTGTAAGTGCCTCTTTCCCTTTTCCTTTCAGAGGGGGTGTTGCTGCACCTCTCCTGGTCTCCCCATCTGCACATCTTTCTTGATCCTTGATTGCATAATAAAGCTCCTAAATAACACCACATTTTCTAGTAATTCTTTCTAAAGTGAGATGAGAAGTGGGTGGGCACCAGTCATGTTATGATCAATGTAACTTTTTTCCCTACTATGATGTGCAGCAATTGTGAAGTTATCTGCTCATTTACAGCCCTTCACACACTCTCGGAAACCCTGTCGGTGTAAAGGACAATCTGCCCATTCCTCCACATGGGTAACTATGGCTACTGCTCCAATCAGAGCTGGGGAAAGTGACCACCGGCTCCCGAGAGGCACCATGGTCTGTCTTCACTACAGTTAGCCCAGAAAGGGACTGACCACTCCGCACTGTTACTGTCCTCTGTACCATATTCTGACCAATTGGCTGGTTCTGTGATCCCACATGCATTCACAGCAGGACTTGTGTGAAGCTACCCCTCCTGCTGCCTGTCTTCTGCATCTGAGCACCAGCTGAACGATTTCAGGCAAAACACAACTTTCTTGGTTTCTATTTTTGCTCTCTCGCTCACCACTTCCATTATCAAAGCCAAGAATTACTTGTTCTCAAACCTATAGAAATATGTCGGGCACAACTTACAGAAATTGAGTTGCCTAGAAAAATATATCTCAAAGATAAGGAAGATGCTCCTTGATTTCCATCGGTCTTGGCCCAACTCAAGACTTTTGTGGACAGCTCTGCAGTGTGCACAACCCCCGCTGCTGAGCTGGCAGCCCCGGCTGGCTGCCTTCCCCTGCGTTCCCTTCAGAGATTAACAGGGCGATTCCAACCTAAAAATCATAAGGAATGGCACAGAGGAAGTCAGCAGCCATGTGGATGAAAACCGAGAATCTTCAGCTATATCAAACTTTTCCTGGCATTGCCAATAGAGTGTTGCAAAAGCTGTGTGCTTTGGTTTTACTGGCCATACTGTAAGTGGTGGAGAAAATGGGCAAGAAGTCACTAATGACTGTTCAAGGGCAGGCCCACCTGCAGTTTACCAGTGACAGCAGGGGGAATGCGGCAGTACACCATCCGGGGTCCCCTTTGGAACTCTTGAGTTCGTTGTTTGAGCAGCCAGGAGTACTGAGCAACTCGGAGTCAGTGTCAGCCTGTCTGTCAGTACTGCCTCCAGCCAAAGGTGATCCAGTCCCTGTCTTGAGACAGCCCACTTCCAAACATTCCTCAGTAGAGTACTGAGTCTCAGTGGGGAGCTTCTGTAGAGCTCTTATGGTCTAACGCCTACAATCCAGTTAGCCAATGCTCAGTCACAGGTCTCTTATAATTCAGCTTTTCTTCTTGTCCAGACCTGCTTCTGCCACTTGCTGAGGAAAGATCTGGGCACTAGGCCACCCACTGGATGGCAGGAGGTAGACTACGATCATCTCTGAAAGACACTAGTGGGTAATTGAGGCGAGATGTAGACGAAAGATCCATGCTGATGGGAGCAAAGACTCAGGCAGGCACTAGAGACTTAGGGAAAATAACAATTATATGGATTAGAGAGTCAGATGACTATTGCTAAGTACTACAGATACAGGGACCAAACAAAAAGAAATGTTGCCAGTAACTAAGCTGAGATATGAGAAGGAAGATGCTCCTTCAGAATGCATAGAGAGACTCTCATCTCCTGCAGGTACGTGACACATGAAGCCGAGGACCAGGTCCAATAATTGTTATACTGGCTGTAGACTTCCAGAGGACATGGAATCACCACTCTAGTAAGTTCTGTGTCAAGTTCAAGACCCTTATTGGGTAGAAGTGAGACCCTGGAACTTGGGCTGAGGACACAGGTCGATGCCTTTGGAAACCTTGCATTCCCAAATTCCCTGATACTTCTGAACCCAGAAAAGTGGCCACCTACTCTCCTCCCAAGAGAAGGTACCTTGCCCTGTTCTCTCTGCTTAAGAGAAAGTGCATCAGATTCTGCTTTGCAAGATGACTATTTTAACTTAATTGGAGTTCTGTGGAACATTGCATACAGAAAAGCAAAAAAAAAAAAATTCTTTTTAAGTGCACATATTCACTGATACAGACCTCAACTGCTCCATAACACACATGTCACTAACTTTAAATTAACTGAAGTTACAGAACAAGCAAAAGAAAAAAAAAGAAAGAATGTTATTGTAATCTAGCATAGACAATGTATATAAAAATGTACCTTAACTTAGGATAACTGTCTTCTGTGTTTTACATGTTTTTTATTGTTAGTCTGGTTGTTAACCTGTACTTATGAGAATCAACATGCTTTTTACATGTTCCGAAGTACCAGAGAATTTGGAAGTGCAAATGTATCCTGTACATTGCCACCTGCAACAAAAGCCCTATGTCAAGAGGAAGTTCAGATATATTTAGAAAAGATGACTAGAATGAGTTATCTAAGCTACTCCTTTAAGAATCTAATAAAAGCAAGAGTAGGCTACTTGTGACCCCAACATTATTGTTTGTCATGTAAAATCTCACAACCATTTCAGAAAGTAGTTTCACAGTTTCTTATAAGGTTGAGTAACTTCTTCGCAACGGGTACGCCACAAAAGCACGGGTATAGTGAAAACCACCACTAAATCAAAGCCCACATGGGAAAGGAAAAGATTCACATTAATATTGTCGTCATCG
>NDGN011446870.1:0-10683 GCA_002564285.1 Tympanoctomys barrerae
CCTCCAGCTCCAGAAGAATGGGCTGGCTCAGGAAAATCTCCCGGGATTTGAGGCACAGACCACGGATCTCGTTCTCTGTCAGCTGTACATTCTTTCCAGGCCGCGAGCCCTGAACTGGGGGAGGGATGATCGGATGTTACGACCCTGGCCCCGGTGGGTGACACGGGTGATCCATCCAATGGGGACCTCTAGGGATAACCGAGCACTTCCTGTCCAGGGACAGTTGTTGCTGAGCTTCCCAAGGCAAGACCCCAACTACCCTGGGAACTCTTGATGGGGGACTGTGAGTACAGCCTGTCGCCCACAACCTCACAGCGCAGGATCCCTTCTCGGGTAGGCTTTCCATGTTTCTCACTTCAAGAACCCAGGCCACCCTGCGCCCCCAGCCCAGGAGAAGGGACTGCTCCGTCTGCCCAGAGCGTGCCCCAAACCTCCGAGACGCGCCCACAGTAGGGGAGCTGTAACCAGGGGACCTTGGGGCCCGTCCCCGCCCAGTCGAAGCTGGCCCGGGACACTCAGGCCCGCCCGCGGCCACTTCCGGGCTGGGCTGGGGACCAGGGCGCGGCTTCTCCCCATCCCGGCCAACCTTCCAGCAGGCGCCCGATGATAGAGTCCAGGTTGAGCTTCTCGCTGTCGGACATGGCGGCGCCGCCGCTCCGGCCCAGCAGCTCCGGGCCCGCTCCTGCCTCCCGCCCTCCGCAGCCTCCTTCCGGCCTGGCGCTCCTTCCGTCCGCCCCAGCCCGCCCCCGGCCCGCCGCCCCGCCTCCTCGGCCGCCCGCCCTGCCGTTCCCCGCCTTATAGCGCCTCTGCTGGACTGGAAGCGCAGCAGCCGGGGTGGGCTGAGGGCGAGGACCACGGGAGACGGGCGTGGCTCAGAGGTTGGGGCGGGGCCTGTCTAAAAAGGGGTGGCGGGCGGGGCTTTTCGGGGCTGGTTCTGAAGGGGCACGATCTGAGGCTGGCACCGCCCTTGAGCAATTACCCAACTCTGCTCAGAGGATTTGGGGCCGGAAATACTGGAAAGCTGTTTTTACCTTTCAAAAGCTAAACAGTGTTTTCCCACCCCTCTCCCGAGATTCAGGGATAGCTAGAGGGTGGTCACTAGAGTTTCCATGGCTCCCCAAACTCTAGAATATCTGCCACTGAACTCTTAGTATATTTTGGTCCACATTGCATGCTCAGTTAATTTTTTAAAATATAAATTCCAGCCGGGCGTGGTGGCACATACCTCTAAACCCAGCAGTCAGGAGGTTGAGACAGGAGAATCGCTGTGAGTCTGAGCCCAGCCTGGACTGTACAGTGGGACTGTCTCAAAACAACAACAAAAATTAAGTATGTAAAATGTAAATTCCATAGTTGGTTGGGTATGGTGGTGCACTCCTGTAATTCCTGCCTGGGGAGGCTGAGGCAGGAGGATCATGCAAGTCTGAGGCCAGCCTAGGCTACATAATTCCAGGCCAGTGTAAACTGCATAGCAAGAGCTTGTCCCAAAAAAGAAATAAAAAAAAGAGCAAACATTAAAGTGCAAGTCTTGTTGGAACCCTGAGTTAATTGTTTTACGTGTGAGTAACCTCAAACCTTGAGGTGGCTAGGTCTCTATCTCTGACAGGGTGTAGCCCTATCGCATCAAGCACCGGGGAGGGTGGGAGGAACCTGTGGCCCAGGGGTACTGGGGTAGGCCGGAAGAGCCTCTGAGAGGAAGGGATGACCCCCTCCCATAACTTGGGAGGGGCCTTCAGTGGGTTGCTGAAGCTGAGCCTAAAGAGGAAGTGAGAGGAAGAGGTGAGGTGCGGCCGCTGTGAGGTGAGCCAAACTGGTGGGGACATTGGCTGGGCCTGGCTTTGCTGTTGCTTCAGGGCCCAGCCCACTCCCCAATAAAAGAGAGCCCATAGTGGGCTGGGAGAGATCCATGAAAGCTAATCTCTCTGACTGCACAGCCAGGCTTGAAGACTTGGACCTGACTAGCTGGGAATCCAGGCCCCAAGTGGATCCGGAGGTACCCTCACACTGGCTCTCCTTATTTTTTGCAGCCTGTGGCATCAGGGGTCTGGGGCAGCATGGCCCAGGCCCTGGGGGTGGACCTGATACAGACTTCGGAGCCTCAAGATGACTCTAGCTCTCTGGGGTCTGACTCAGAGCTGAGTGGGCCTGGTCCATATCGCCAGGCAGATCGCTATGGCTTCATTGGGGGCTGCTCATTGGAGCCAGGGTAAGTGGGGCAGAAATGGGGATTGGGTGGGGATCCGAGACTGAGGATGGAGGCTGAGGGCTGAATTCTGGAGTGAGACCAAACTTGGAGGATATGAGGAGGACCTGGCTGTAGAGACCTGGTAAGGCACTCTCCTCTAGGCTACAGGGAGACCCCCAAGGTGGAAGGAGGCTTCTGTATGTCTCTTTTATACTGGCCTCCAAAGGTTTGCACCCATTCCTGGGCGTGAACATCTTTCCTCTTTTAACCTCTGGCCCAGAAACTTCAGGTCCAAATCACAGAAACAACGCCTCCCCCCAGTTCCTCTCCAAAATACAAATCGGAAAACAAGTCCAGAGACAGATAGAAACCTGTTCTGTGTAACACAGCAGATCAAGAGAGAGAAGCAGACTCGTGGCTTCCAGTTAGGGTTGTGAGCAACAAGCTTTCCTTAACCTGGGTGACAGGCAGCCAGCCCCTCCCCCAATAGACACCCAGTCACCCAGTCTCCCCTACTTCTGCCCATATTGTAGCCACATCCTTTCCTGTCCCTATGACAGCCTTTTGCAGCTGTGGGTCACAGGTTACCCCTTAAACTCCCTAAAGATCTCCAGGGCCAGATGTTGGGTTCGCTTGGGCAGCCTGGAGGGAGCAGGTATGGGCTGTAGGAAGCAGCTGCCATCACCAGGATAACTGCCATGTGCCCACAGGCCAGATCACCCCCCTGCAGATCTCATCCGCCAGCGGGAGATGAAGTGGGTGGAAATGACCTCACACTGGGAGAAAACAATGTCCCGACGGTACAAGAAGGTGAGGAGAGAATGGATCTTTCCAGGCCTCTTTGGCTCCTTCCCCTCTGCTTCCTAACATGCCTTGGCAAAATTCACCATGCTATCACCTAGTACCTCCCACTGGCCCCTGACTGAGGGATGTTGTGCTTGGGGTCTGCCAGCAGGAACAAATAGGCTGCTTACCAGAGCCCCCTGGCCTTGCCCACAGGTAAAGATTCAGTGCCGGAAAGGCATCCCCTCAGCCCTGCGGGCCCGCTGCTGGCCCCTGCTGTGTGGGGCTCAAGTGTGTCAAAAGAACAACCCTGGTACCTATCAGGTGAGGGAGTTGGCAAGAGTCCCACTTCTGCCCAGAGTTCCTTACTACCCAGAACCCATCCCTATCTGCCTGCCTGCCCACAGGAGCTTGCAGAAGCCCCAGGAGACCCACAGTGGATGGAAACCATTGGCAGGGACCTGCACCGCCAGTTCCCTCTGCACGAGATGTTTGTGTCACCCCAGGGTCATGGGTACGAGGCCAGCAATGCCCAGGGACCCCAGGCCTCCACCACCTAGATGCTTCTGCCTAGCTTCTGTACTCTAGCTTTATATCTTTGCATTCCAGGGTACCCAGCAAGGCCCAGGGGGAGGCTGCAGCTTGGGCAGAGTCCATAAAGGGTGGGGAAGGGATGCCTGGAAAGCTAGCCCCTAATGGGGGTCTTCTGGCACAGGCAGCAGGGTCTCCTGCAGGTACTGAAGGCCTACACCCTGTATCGGCCAGAACAGGGTTACTGCCAGGCTCAGGGCCCTGTAGCAGCTGTGCTACTCATGCACCTGCCCCCAGAGGTAAGTAAACTCCATCCTGACTCTTCATCCCTAATGATCTTGACCCCTGTGATCCTGAGCTCTGGTCCCATGAGACCCCACCCCTAACCCAGCCCAACCCAGCCTCAGTAACTCTAGCCTCAGGAATCTAGGATCCTTTACTCCTAAACCCTATCCAGTAACCCAGGACCTTGTGACCACTAAATTCAGTGACTTTCAAGCCTAATGATCTTGACTCCAAGAATTTGAAACCCCTACTCTAAGGACCTAAGAGTCTGATGTTTTTACTTTTGCCTTATAGCTCCTTATTCTGAACCCCGTGATTATGAGCTCTGATCCTAGTGACCCTAGGAATCCAGGACTTGAACTTTGGAATCTTTCCTCAACCCTTGCTCAGTGAACCCCAACCCTCAAATCTAGCACCCTGAGCCTGTGACTTCCAACCCCTAAACCTATCAGTAGGCCTTAGTTTTAAGGGATGAGGGGCTTTGGTGAGAGCCTCCCAGGCACTGAGCAGGGTAGGCATGGCTGACTCCAGGCTCCTCATGATGCCTGAGTCCCTTTCCCATCCTGCCACCCCTCCATGGTTGCTTCCTAAGTGAGTACTCACAGGCATGTGCCATCCCCAGGAGGCCTTCTGGTGTCTGGTGCAGATCTGTGAGGTCTACCTTCCTGGCTACTACGGGCCCCACATGGTAAGAGGCTGAGACAGACACAGGAGGTGTGGAGGTCTGGGACCTGAGGGGGGTAGAAGCCTGGGGTTTGGGAGAGGAGGTCTGGGGTGGCAAGCCCTCCAAGCTGATGAACATGGCCACAGGAGGCCGTGCAGCTGGATGCTGAGGTGTTCATGGCCCTGCTACGGCGGCTGCTCCCACGCATTCACAAGCACCTGCAGCAGGTGGGCGTCGGGCCCCTGCTCTACCTCCCTGAGTGGTTCCTGTGCCTCTTCGCCCGCTCCCTGCCCTTCCCCACAGTGCTGCGCATCTGGGATGCCTTTCTCAGTGAGGGTGAGTGGGGTGGCCCTGTAGCTGGTGCCTGCAGCCTTGGGATGCCTTGGGGAGCTAGCTGATCAGCTCTGAGTTCTCTGCGCTCAGGAACTGCCACTCCTGGGCCCTCTGAGGCCTGTGTGTGGTTCTGGAGAAAATAGCCATGAGTGTAATGCATGGGCGCCCCCACCCTGCAATGAGCAGCACCATAGGAAGGCCAGGCATGGCCATGGGCAAGGCTGGGGCAAGGAAGGTCTCCTCGGGAGGTCAAGGGTAGGAAGTGGGAAAGCACAGCCCATGGAGTCTGAGGGCTCACTCCAGATGGGAGGTGCTCCTCAGAGGTGGCTCCAGAACCAGAAATACCTGAGTTTGAGACCTTTCTTCTAGTGGAGGTGGGGGTGGGAGGCGATGGTACAAATTAACAAGATATTTATAGAATGTCATAAGTGCCATGAAGAAAATAAAACAAGAGATGTGACAGAGAGTGTCAGAAGAGCAGCAGGAAGTAATTGCTGTTTTTAAAGATGTTTCTGGGGGATGTGACACACATAGAGACAGAGAGAGAGCACAAGAGAGGAGGAAGTCATAGGAACATTTAGTGGTAGACTGCCTCACATTGAGGAGGCCCTGGGTTCTATCTCTAGAGACAGCTCAGCTCCAGCTGATACAGGAGAATGGTTTTGCAGAGGCTAAGTGAGAAAGGTGGATGCTGGGGGCAGAGAGCAGGGAGCGTGTCAAGGCAGCTGAGCTGACTGTTGGGTCTTTAGGACTCTTCCTTGATATACCCTGCCCATCAGTAAGCCCCTTGCATTGTGTTGTATATGTGGTGTCCAATAGGTGCACCTAAAAATACTAGAAATTAATTAGTATAGACATATACTGCTATGTGCCCAACTAGCTTTAGATCTTTCACACAAGGAAGGACCACTTGCTGGTTTAGAGCTCTCGCTAAGGTGTCCAAAGTCACCATCCATGTATCTGTCACATCCATCCTCTGCAGCCTCAGACCTCCAAGCAGGACTGATTGTGGTGGCTGAGCCCTTTCTTGCCTCCTTGGCCTGAGGACATTTTGCCTAGGCTCCCTTTAATGGCAATGATGACATTAGCAGTGTGATTGTTCCTTCCCAAGTCACAGTTGTCAGTAGATCTGACTGACCCCTTGGCAGCTTTTCTGAGGACCAGAGGCTGCCAGGAAGGCAGTGTGAGACTCCAGGACTGGCCTAAGGTCACTGTGTAAGCGAGCATGAGCACACATGAGCACCGTGCTGTGGTTTAGGGGTGAGAGAAGCTCTGCCTAGAGTATTTCGAGGATCAAAGGGTTGCAGATCCAAATGGGAAAGGCCTTGACAGGTACCCACTGAGCTTATTCCTTATTCCTCATGGGAAAGGAGGAGCGAGAGGTCCAGCGAAGGCTCTGGATGAGGGTGACAGTAGTCCCTGGCTCCTGGCAGGCTGCTTTCTCTGGAAGTGTTTGGGCCTCCTGAGACCAGCTTGGCCAGTGCAGGTTCCTGTACCCCCAGACTCCAGTCTCCCTCAGACATTGCTCCTGGCCTGAGTTGGGGGCGGGGCAGAAGGCAGCATGAGTGTGGCTGAGGACAGGTGTGAATGCAGAGCTGGAGACACAGAGCTGGCCTCCCAGTGGGTGAGCCCTGCCCCACCTCTGGCCTGCAGGTGCCAAGGTACTGTTTCGTGTGGGGCTGACACTGGTGCGCCTGGCCTTGGGCACTGCAGAGCAGCGCATGGCCTGCCCGGGGCTCCTGGAGACACTCGGTGCCCTTCGAGCCATCCCTCCCACCCAGCTGCAGGAGGAGATCTTCATGCCCCAGGTAGGTGCCACCTGCTTGCCCCCTCAATAGCCCAGCCCCTGTTACAAAACAGGGGAAATTGAGTCACAGATCAGGTAACCAAAATAAGAACCAGGCTCAGTTCTTGCTGTCTGAGCTGCAGAGAATATGAAAACCCCAGAGGCAGCGAGCTTTCTGTGGCTCCTCCAGCAAGGCTGTCTGCAAGCCCCTCAGCCCTCAGCCACTTCCTGGAGCTGTGTACTGCCTACTGCCTACCCGACAGGGACCTCTGGGTTTCCGGTCCCAACTCCAGTCCGGGAAAACTCAGCACCAACCGCTTCCTACAGGTGCACAGCGTGGCCCTGTCAGAGCAGGACCTGCAGCGAGAGATGAAGGTTCAGCTAGCCCGGCTGCCCAAGTCATCGCCTGGGCCATCCCCTCAGCCACAGGCCCGCCTTCCGGGGGCCCAAGCCATTTTTGAGGCCCAGCAGTTAGCAGGAGCTCAAGGAGGTGCCAAGCCTGAGATACCCCAAATTGTGGTACAGCCCCCAGAGGAGCCCAGGCCACCGCGGCGCAAACCCCAGACCCGTGGCAAGACTTTCCATGGCCTGCTGACTAGGGCCCAAAGACCCCCTATAGAGGGCACCCCCAGACCGCATCGAAGCTCCTTCCTAGACACCCGTTTCTGAGGGTACTATGGACTCAGTTCCCCCAAGTTACAATCACCTGAATGGCTGATGCCAGCCATTTGATGGGCACCGCACTTTACTCCCGGGATTTGGTGACTTGCCTCCATTCCCAACAAGCACCACTTATCGGGGAAGGAGACATTCCCCCACTTCATGCTCTGTGTCAGGCACAAGGGAGGTCCCAGGGTAGGGGCTGGTGGGAACCCAGACTGGCCACTAGCTATCTGGTAGCGGTATGAAAGCTGGCACTGAAGGGGTGCAGAGACTGCTGGCTGAGCTAAGGGACCCCAGGGCTGCTGAGCGTTCTGGAATAAAGTCTGACTGAGCAGATGCCTGGATGGAATTGAATCAAATGCCTTCCCCCCAATCCCGGATGGCTACCGCTTCCCCCTTCAGCCCTGCCTTCCCTTGGGCCAGCCCTGGTCCTGCCCTGGGACACTGCAGGGCCACCCATTGGCTGGTGGGGAAGGTGTTTACCAGTAAGAGGAACCAACTCTAAGTTGTCTTGCCCCAACCCCTTGGGGGCAGGTAAGGTTTTGTGCCTCTGGGAAGAGGGCTCCCCAGTGGAGGCTGGGCTCAGGATTGGGGCTTTTACCCCTGTTCTGCCTCTCTTTGCCCTTCCCCCAGGCTGATCAGGAACTCCTGGAGTGGGGGACTCTTAACTCAAGTCATTCCCCCCACCCACACTCTTGGTCCCATTTGTCAAAGAGAACAGGCAAGAACAAAGGCCTAGTGTGCCCAAGACAAAGGAGAAAGGCCCTGCCGGCCCTTGTTCCTAAGCCCTGGTGTACCCCCCTGGGGACCGCCACCATGGAAACTCTTCACACTCACTAATTGCCCCCATGGGTGCCTGGGCTGCCTGGGATGTGAGCCATCAGCAAGACAATAGGGCTGGTTCGGATGCAGGCCAGTGTCCCCACAGTCTGAAGCTGGGACAGCACCTACAGAAATGTCACCCTACTTAGCCCAGAGGATACTGAGGGGGAACACAGAAACCCACCTTGGATCACCTTGCACATGAGACAGATGGGTGGTACTTTTCTAGGTGCTCCAAGGCCAGCCTTGGACACGTGGTGAAACTGCACAATCAGGGCTCTTAACACCCTCCCCAGCCTCAGCTTTCTCCTCCAGATAAAGGCCTGAGAAGAGTTCCCAGGCCAGGCTGTCATCCATCTCCCTACCCATATTATTCTTATAGCTGTTGTTTGGTCTAGCTGGGCAGGAGCAGAAGCAAATGTGTCACCTTGCCCCACCCCTATCTGGCCCAGTTTAGCCCTGCCTGCCTGCCCCAAGTCCCAGTGCTCTGGGCTAGAATGCAGCTCCCCAGCCCTGATTTTCCTCCCTTTCCTTGTTCAACTGAAAGGTTGCGACAGCGCTATCTCTGGAATGAAAGGGGTTTATCAGACATTATGGATGTTTGCCTGAAGAAAGACAGGTGCCGAGTAAGTCCTGAGGCCACCAGCAAGAAGGCGAGGGAGCAGCTGGAAAATGTGCACCACATCTAAAAAGCCGGGGTATTTTGTAGTGAAACCTTGGGGAGAAAGGAAAGCATGAATCATGTGCAGTGAATCTACATGGTTGTAGATGACGGGTGGGACAGGAAGGCAGCCCGTAAGAAGCACCTCTGCCCCTGACTGCTGTGCTCATAAACTTCCATGGCACCTTCCTGATCCCGCTCGTGCAGCTCTAAGGCATAACTCCCAAAAGAGATTTAGCAACGTGGAACAGTCTTTTGTTGGCTTGGCCTGAAGCTATTACTGGATTAATTTCTCTTCCCCTCCACTCGCCCAGCTTTGTAATCAAATTTAAGACGTCTCAGGCTTTTTCTCTTATCACCCACAAGACAAACACCAGTGCACCGCTGTGCAGGCAGGGTGGAAGGGAGGGGCATAGCACCACATGGTTCTCTGTGCCTGTAAGCACACATGCTGCCTCTTTTTTGTTTCATTTTCTGATTTTTAAAAATGTCTTGGTTTATTTTATTTTATTTTTAATTTTTGTATTTTAGGGAAGGGCCTACAGGGTGTTCAAGGTCTCACTACTAGATCGGACTCTTAGTGATCTGCCTATTTCCAGCCTCCTAAGAGCTGGGATTACAGGCGCCCGCCACCATGCCCAGTCTCAATAGCCGCCTAGGTGCACCCCTGGGGGGTGGGGCTGGCATGGCAGGTGGGGGATTGAACCCCCAGCCCTTGCTTTGCACCACTTTTATCCGCTGAGCTATTTGGCTGGCCCATATTGGTACATGTTAGATGTACATAATAACATTCATCATAGAGAATTTATACCTCTACATGATATATCTTGCTGCTGCCTTTATCCTATTCACCTGCCCTCCCTGCAATTCCTTTCCTCCTCCTCGTTCACAAAAGCTTTGTTTCCAATGTTTCCTTCTTTTTTTCTTGTCCCTTCCTTTCCCCCTCCCTTGTTCCCCTTCTCATTAACATTTTCTTCCCATTTCTCAGTATCATTTGTACACTTTAGTTCTTATTTACACTTCTGGTTTCTCATACCAGAGACAATGCAGTATTTACATATGTGTGTCCAACTTATTTCACTTAAGAGTATGGTCTCAAGGTACATCCATTTAGCTAGAAATGGCTCAAGTTTATCTTTTTTTCTGGCAGAGTAGTACATTTATATAAATATATAACCATATCTGCTTGACCCATTCCTTCGTTGATGGGCATTTGATCTGTTTCCAAGTACAGCTATTACAAACTGGGCTATGGGTGTGCACATATTGCTGTCGTATGATACTTTTTGTTCCTATTGTTGATACAGGGTCTCACTAAGCAGTTCGGGCGTGTAGTGATCCTCCTGTCTCTATCTCACCATTGCTGGGACTACAGGTGTGCGCCACTGTGCCCCACCATCCTGGCATGGCATTTGATACCAGGGATCAAACTTGGGTCCTTGCGCTTGCCAGGCAGGTGCTTAGATTGCTGAGCTATCTCCCCAGCATTTGATATTGGGCTGATATTTTTGTTGTTGTTGATTTCTTGATAATAGCCATTCTTTTCTGGAGTGAGATGGAATCTCAGTGTTGTTTTAATTTACATCTTTTGAATGATAAGTGAGTTTGAACATTTTTTCATATATTTATTTACCATTTCTACCTTTTTAAAAATTTATGTATTTGGTACAGGGTCTCACTACACAGCTCGGACTTGTAGTGATCCTCCTGTTTGCAGCCTTTCCAGTGCTATAATTAAACCCACAAGTAGGTCCTTAGTTGCTGAGCTATCTCACCGGCCTTCATTTCTACTTCTTAATCTGAGAAGTGTTTATGTATTTGGTACTAAACAGCTCAGACTCATAATAATTCTCCTTTTTCAAGGGACTCAGGTCAACAATTTCTGACATTGCCAGTCAAGCGGAGGCCCCAATACTGTTATGGGCTACTGGACTCTTTTAGAATATTTTGCTGAGTTTACACACCTATAA
>NDGN011446875.1:0-13865 GCA_002564285.1 Tympanoctomys barrerae
ATTTACCATATCTAGCTTATGGAAAATCAGAGGCTGGCCACGCAGGACGGTGTAGAGCGTTGGTTGTTTACCCCTGTGATCATATCCATGACTTGCCCTGCTACCTGGGCTTGAACGAACTGTGTTGTGAGTTGCTAGCCTAAGAGAAAATCAAAATTCAGAGTGCAACTTCTCTGACTGACATTACTTTGTGCCACAGTAAGTCTGAATAAAGCTAGAAATTTCTCAGAGAAGTTTGGGATTTTTAAGCTGGAGCAGGGTTAGTTTCCAGGAGGTAGAACTTCCCAGGAAAGGGAATTTCTTGACAAGATCTTGGAGAGGCAGGTGTTGTATTTGGAAAACTTCTTGCTTCTTGCCAGAGCAATAAAACCAAGGACAAGATAAGAACCCCTCAGGTCCTTTCACCTCATCTTTCTCTAGTCTTCTTTTTCCATTCCACTTCCTTTCACATCTGCTCAGACATCAAGATCTTACGTCAGTCGCTCTCCTCATAAAACCCGTTAGCTTCTTACCCTGTCTTCCAAAGTGCCTGATTTTACTTGGACTCAGTTGGTAGTTGCTAGATGGACCCCGCAGCTATTCTGAGCCATGAGCTCAGCCGGCCCTTCTCCAAGATGGGCCCCAGCTGGTCACCCTCTCCCACCGGATGACCGCGCCCTCAGCACTCACCCCCAGTTCGTGCAGTCCTTCACTGTCACTGGTCTCCTACACTGCTGTGGCTCTCCATGGAGGCCTCTGGAGTCACCAGCAGTTACTCTATGTCCCTGAGTTTGAACTGCTCCTCCCACGCAATGAATCTGGACTCAGGGAGAAGGCACCATGTGCTACCTCCTTCTCCTTCCTTGAAGTTTCTCTGTGCTCTCCCTGTGGGCTTCAGTCCTTACTTCAGATCCTTCCTGGGTCCCAGGGATGCACCTCCCTCCTTCTTGCCTTTCTTGTGTTGCTATATTTCAGCATCTGGATGGCAACTGTGAGAGAGGCGCTGTCTCTGCTCCTTAGCCCCCCAGCATCTTTCCAGAAGGCCTTTTGAAGTGCCTGATTTTAATCCAATCATTTTCTGTACTATTTTTATATCGGAGATGACAAAAACTATCGGTCCCTGAGCAGATTTGCGTGCTAAGTACTAAAAGCTTTTTGGTATCTTTTTGTATCCTTTATGGTACTTATCTGGAATGCTTCCTACTTCTAAGTGGCTGCTCATGCAATCCAGACATCCTTCAGCTAATGCCTCGTTGGGGGCGCTCCTGGAAGGTGTGTCTGCTATACAGCTCCAGCACGGGACTATGCACTCTTTAAGAATATCTTAAGCCAAATAAGTCATGCCTCTCATTGAAAACTAATGTCTCACATTCAAATATTTAAACCTTGGCATAGTTCATGATACATTTTTGTTATGATTTGTGTCTGGATGTCCCCCCAAAGCCTCATAGGGCTTAATCAGAGGGGACTGAAATCTGGACTGGGCAATGCTGGGATTGAGAGTGTGTGATTAGTACGTTAGTCCACTGATTGGGCTGGCATTGTTTTGGCTAGGATTGAGGGTGTGAGTGTGAGTGTTATACCCACCCTAGGGTAGGTTACCCATGTATAATGTAAGGGACAGAAAGGATTGCTGCTTTTGCTGCCCGGTGGGGCCCCATGGACTGTTCGCCTCTGCAGTGCCCCTCTGCATGGGCCACTTTACATTGGAGTCAGCCAACTAAAAAGCGAAAGTTTTACACACTGTGGTCTAGATGAACCTTTCCCCCTGGAGCATTAGCAATTGGGTACTGATCTCAGCAGTGACAGAAAAGAGACTATTCTAAATGTTGTATATGTTTTTCTCATTTAATGGATAAATGAATCAGCCACAAGGACAACAGAATGGAAAATGTTGAAATTCCTTTTTATTTTTCAGCATTGGGAAGTGACTGAAAACTTAATGTAGCTGTGTCTCAATGCTAATTCCAGCAGCAGCTTTTTAGCAATGTCTGATTTGAAGACCAACTGCTGAAGAGAGAAGCAAAGCAAGTAAGTCAGTTCAAGGATTATTACAAGTAGCTGAGCGAGAATGCTAGAGGCAGTGTTAAGAAAACACCAGAGGGCAACAGTAAAGAAAATGATTTGTGTTGGACAGTGATGAATCCAGCTTAAATGGTAAGTAAAAATGACTTCATGAGCCATTGCTAATAGGAGTAGAGATGCAAAAGAAATTTTAAAATCACAGCATTACTATTATTAAAAATCAGCTCACTGTTTTCCCTAGAACCAGTTTAGCTTCTAAAACTGGAATGAAAGACAAGTGTTGCACTCAGATACAACTGTCTCCAACTTCAGGGGCATGTGCTTTGGAGAGGGCTGCTAATGTCGAGGAAAAACAACTTTTCCTGAGGAGCATTTACATGATAAGAGGTTGTGAAGCACCAAGGAAAGCCGAGGCACTAGAAAGCTTTACGTAACTTTCCCAACCACCCTTCCCTTTGAGGTTAACACACAGGTGGTTAGTATGTCTGAAGTTACCCAGCTAGCCAATCATGGCAAGAATTCAAACCTAAGCAGCCTTATAATACTCTTTTGGTTTGGTTTGGGTTGGGTTGGGTTGGGATTTTTGCTTTTTGCTTTTTTTTTTTTTTTTTTTATTGGATACAAGTTCTCAATACACAATTCAGACTCATGTGATCCTCCTGTCTCAGCCTCCCCAGTGCTGGGATTATAGACATGTGCCACCATGCCCAGATTCAGTGGCTAGTATGGTACACCCAGGTTTCCCAGGCCAGCACAGCATGCAGTACCGTGGATAAAACCCAGGTGACTATACTTGCCAGGCAGACATTTAGGCCACTGAGCTATCTCCCCCGGGCCTATTTTATAGTATCTTTTAATCACACACTTGGATTCCAGAATGTCAATGTACATATATTAATTTTAATAAAGTGAAGTGAGGTAATGGATGCTTAAGTGCAAATAAGGAATTATAACCATAGAGAAATCAAATCCTTTCAAATTTGGAGGACATTTTAATTGGTTCATTATGACTTTCCTTAAAACATTGCTATTTGGTTCTGTCACCACAGGACTCATTGAAATTTCTTTAAAGTCAAACCTCCCCAAAGAACTTTCATAGTAGTCAATTATAATGTCAAGAGTCATTTTACAGTCAGGATAGTCAGAGTCTAGCTCCAGAATCCAAAATGTATACCTATAAAAGGAAGGAGACAATACTTTAAAAAAAAAAAAACAGCTAGAAATGGATCTGGAATAAAGAATAGGATACCAAACATAGAAAATCAAATATCTCTCGCTCTCCACTGGACACCATTCAGTATAATATACACATACCCATTTTGTCATGCTTTCAAACAAGTAATCAGTATTGGAATACTTGATTAGCTATCAGCCAAACTTTCCTGTCACAACACCTTCACTTTAAAAATGTGAGAGGTAAGAGGTGAAGTAAGAGTTTCCTTCAGAGATGACCTCCCCAAACAAAATGCCAATCACACTGAGCTTCCCTCTGGGTTTGCTGTTGGCTGGGCTTATAAAGTTACGGGGTCTCAGTAGCATGTTCTCATCTGCTTCTATCAAGCCCTGTCCAAAAGTCATGTACTTGTATTATATTCTGAGAAGGGAAAAAATAATGATTTAGTGTTCTGTGCTTGACAACAATATTCAATGAAGCAATCTATATGATTTAGAAATATATGATTCACTTTCATAAAAATTATATACACTTAAAAGTAATTTTGTGATATAGTATGGTTCTTTAAAATCTGGCAAAGATATATGCTTAAACAAATCTTCCTTGCTTCCAGAAAGAAAAGGAATCATTTAAAGATCATAAATATTGAGAGAACAAAATGATTATATTTTTGAATACAGGGAAATTTATTGAGGCTTAAGAATGAATAGAAAACATCTGCATTTACAAGAAGATTACAAAAATCAATATGTCCAACTTTAGATTTAAATCTTTGAAGTAATTACTATGCAAATAACACATACTAACATAATTCAATATAGTTATAGCATTACAAATCCAATATATATTCATAGCATTTAAATTACATATACAAACATTTCAGATAAAAATCAGATTCATAGAATCTTTCAAATGCCTATAATCCTAAGTAGAAACTCTGATTACAGATTTCAGACAATATGTATGATGGGATATACACTCCATAATTCTCTATTTTTTGTACTTTACATTAATTGTTTTTAAATTACATCCTTTTCTTGCTTTATACTTCAGATAATTAAATTGAATGAAATTATCTCTTCAATTTCATGGATTATTTTTAGGACTGAACAATTTAAATCCATAAATGAATTGTAATAAGAGTAAAATGAAAACGCTCAGCATCACTACCTACCAAGGAGGTGCAAATCAAATGAGAATGATGTAGCTTTTCAGTCCTACCAGAATGGCTATGGTCCTAAAAGCTAAAGGCACTGAGTACTGGCTGAAGATGTATAAAAAAAGAAACTCTGAAAGGCTGCTGGTGGAAATATAAATTCATACAGCCATTACCGAGGAAAGTAGAGAGGTTTCTCAAAATCTAAAAGACTTACCGCAGGATTCAGGTATGCGACTTCTGGCTTGCATCCAAATAAACACCTGCATTACTCTGCTTATGGCAACGCTATTTACAGTGCTGTAGTCAAGAAATGGAATCGGCCAAGGAGACGAAGAAAGAGTGAAGAAAGGATAAAGATGGCTTTCTATTCATTGCTAGAAATACTACAATCTTATCGTTTGTGTTAAAATGGGTAGAATTGGAGGACTTTGTGTTAAGTAAAATGAGCCAGGGATACAAACACAGTATCATTTGTTCTCTTTAATATGTGGGAGTTTGAGAAGTTTCATACGTGATCTCAGTGTGGAAGACAGTAGAATTGTGATTACTAGACAGTAGGAAGGATGAAAGGAAGGAAGAGGAAGGGCCTCGGGATAGAAGGCACCAAAATACAATTGGCGAGGAGAAGCGCAGTAACTTGTACTCTTCGAGACACCACAGCGGTTATAGTTTACCGTAACTTATTATGTATTTCATGAATAACGGGAAAAGAAAAGCTCAAAGTCTGTACCAGTAAAGGAATTATAAGATGGCGATGCCAATTGCCCCAACTTGATCAGTACACATTGCATGCACATGTTAAAATATCACCTCTTCTCCACAAATATATATGTATTAAAAGAAAATGTTGAATTTATATTAAAGATGCAATAATTATACAGTAATGAAAGTGAATATACAGTCACTGAAACTTTAAAATGAGCTTTGCATTAGAAGTGGCATCTATGTCCACAAATAGATGGGTGGGTAGAGGACTGTGGTACGTATGCACACAAGAGCACTACGCAAACATGAACAAGTGCAAACTTGAGCCCCGTTTGTTCTTGCTGCTTTGCTGTCTTCTGCTGCCTTGAAGTGTCACCCCTGTACCATGCCACCCAGCCTTGCAGCCAGCTGCTTATGGGCTGGAACCTCCACACACTGTGAGCTAAATAAACCTTCCCTTCCTTAAAAAAAAAGAACAAACTGGAGTCCGTTGGATGCACCTTAAGAATGTAATGTTAAGTGGAGTAAATCAGATACAAAAGCTTAAATATTCCACAGCTTCTCTTACATGAGAAGACTAAAGTGTAAATAATTTAAAAAACAAAATAAAAGATGGATAATAGGAGATAGGAAGGTAGACCTCTGGCAGCAGAGGCCTGGGATCAAGAGGTGGAGGAAAGTGAGAGGTAAGGAAGGATCAGAGAATGAAAAGGAATAAGAGCTATTATGTCCATGCACCAGCTCCCTGTGATTAATGTATTCATTATTGTGAACATATAGTACTAAAACTGAATTTAAAATCATAATTTATGGAAGCATTTGATTATTAATGCTTGTATCCATTTTTCTGAGTATTTTTAGGGTCACCTTTTGCCTTTAAAGTTTTTTTGATCACTAAATTTAATCCTAAATTAATGTCTAGCATTATCACTGGGTAATGAAAAGTGAATGTAATTCTATGTCAGTCAAATTATGTGTGCTACAAAACATTAAAATAATTTCCAAGATCCATCACAAGAAGTTAAGAAACCTGTGTACCTTTCTTTAAGTTTGGCAGGTCAAAAATTGTCCCAGATTTTTAGAGGGAAGGACAAAGCAGGCTTGCCAGAGATATCTAATTGTCTGTCTAAATAACTATTCATTTAAAGTAAATTGCTTTAGAAAATATTTCCAGAGGGCAAACTTTAACAGTCTCATTTATAGCAGTGAAATGAAGCTGCAGATATTCATCTAAAATATGTGGTAAATAGGGAAACATAAGAGTCAATCATTTCACTTTCATGTAATTCTGTATATCAAATAAAAATCAGAGCAAAACATCAATAAATGACTTACTGAAAATGGCACATGTGTTTTTCAATTTGTACAACAGTCTAATGAATTATACCAATCATTTCATGCACCAGCAAGGAAAAGGTTATGCTCTTTAAAGAGTTTTGGGGTAAGCTATTTTAACCTTTTTAGTGACATAAGCAGAAGGGAATTTATGACCAAAAAGCATTTCATTCCCACAACAGACACAGCAACCTCCTATATTTCTGACGTCTTTCTAGTTTTAGTACTACCTTAAGATTTGAAAGAAGAGCTGCACCTTAACATCCCATCCTACCAGGATCATGTCAAGCCACTTCACTTGGCTTGATGTAATGGGGAGAAAACATCATCTTTTTGCACAAGATGGAGTGGAGAGTTTGAGGGCATTACCTCAACTCTACCTAAGAAGTTTCTCCTTCAGTGCTTCTGTGTTAGCTTCCTGTTGCTGTAATAAATACTGATATAATTCCACCTTTTAAATTTTTTTTACCTTTTTAAAGGTTTCAGTCCATGAAGATGGGTTGCTGGCCCATTGCTTCTGAGCTCATGGTGAAGCAATGAATCATGGCAGGAGCTCACGGTGGAGGAAGCTGCTCAAATTCCCATGTCTGGGAAGAACAAGAGAGATGGAAGGGGCCAGGGGCCCAGTAGGCCTCTCAAGAAGACACTCCCAATGATCCAACTTCTTCTTCCCCGGTCTTACTTCCCCCATGTTTTACTGCCTTCCCATAGTGTTATGGGCTGGTGACCAAGTCTCCAGCACATGAACTTCTGGGACACTTGCCGAAGCCATAGCATCCTAGCGGTACATTGCCCTTACTCTTCTGTGGCATCCGTGCTCTTTTCCTCCTGACTTGGAGGCTTCTCTCATTCACCTGACCTTAGGAAGTCACCAGGTAAGAAGATGACAAGCCTCTGCCCAGCAATCTATATCTTCTATACTTTATGTTAAGAGACCAACCTTAGCAAACTCTTATTCTAAAATAATTACAAGATTTTATTAATATATACTCACAGGAAACATAAGGATATGTTTTAAATGCATTCTAATTTCTTAAAATAATGATAATAATAATGATAATATAATACTATAGTGAGTTTTAATTATTTGTACAATTAAATCTATATTGATGACATAACCTAGAAATTATAATTCTACGTATTAGTTAAGAGAATTGAAAAACACACATTCATGAAAACTTAAGAATAAATGTTTACAGCAACATTATTTAAGATATAAAATAGTTATAAACAACCCAGTTACCAATCAGAGAATGGACACAAAAGCTATAGTATCTTGAAACAGATCCCTATTCAGTAAAGAAGAATTAACTACCAAGAAAGCACCCCATTATGATAAATGAACTCTCTTAGAAAAAAATATTGCATGATGCCACTTAAATGAGGTTAAAGAAATGACACTAACCTATAATGATATGGTAGTGTTTGAGTCCAGGTAGTAGGAGTTGGAAAAAGTAAAAAGCACCAGAGACATTTTTTATCGTCATAGTGGAAGCATGGCTGTACACATTTGTCAAATGCCATTGTTCTATTGGCCTGTGGTATGTCAGTTTTGTTGTTTTTAATTATAATTCAACAAAGTTAATTTTCAAAAAAATTGGCTGTAGCTGGGAATGTAGTTCAGCAGTATTTGTATTTAACCAGCATTTGCAAGGCCCTGACTTCAATCCCCTACCCCCCCCAAAAAGGGAGACATTGAACTTATTGATATGGATAAACTTATTGGAAATTTTGGATTTAATTTGTTAGCTCAAGCACCTGAGAAATGGCTGTAACATTTTCTTCCAACCAATAGAAGATGCCAGAGGGGCTGTGGGGAAAAGAAACCCTTCTCCACTGTTGGTGGGAGTAAGGACTGGTACAACCACTATGGACATCAGTGTGGAGATTCCTCACAAAGCTATGATTACAGGTCCCATTCAACCCAGCTATTTCCCTCCTGAGTATTTTTCCAGAAGAAGTGAAAACATCATAGCACAGTGATCTATGTTCACCCCTGTATATAGCAGCACAATTTGTCACAGTTAAATCTTGGAAGCAACCTAAATGCCCTTCAACAGAAATCCATTTCTTAAACTTCCAGTTATGCTGCAGAATTCTGGCATCTTGACTTCAATAAATGTAGTTCACAATCAATACATTACCTTTAGTTAAATAAACTTGACCAGGAAAGAACTAAAGTTTTAGCTACAAATCCTTGCTAAAATGTCTCCCTGGAATAATGCACTACAAACTCTGGCACTTGGTACATAGCCATTGAAATAACGAATACTTTTTATTTCTATTTTAATTTGAAAGTATGTGGCAGGGGAGATAGCTCAGCAGTCTAAGAATCTGTCTGTTAAGTTCAAGGACCCAGGTTTGATCCCTGAGACCACATGCCATGCTGTCCCACCCTGGGTGTGCCATGCTGGTGACTAAGTCCAGGTGTTGTGGTGCATGCCTGTAATCCCAGCACTGTGGAGGCTGAAACAGGATGATCACTACAAGTCTGAGCTGCATAGCAAGGCCCTGTACCAAATACATAAGTAAATAAAAAAGGTTTTTAAAAATTTAGAAAGTATGATTGTGTATAATTAATTCTCATCCAGAATAGGCAAAAATATATCTGTACTCTTGCTTGTGTATGTGGATCATTTCTGCTCTCTAACCCACTTACTTGGCAGAGGTCTGAATTATTTTGGAATAATATAGATAATCTAGTCTACTACTTTGATGACAAGATAAGAAAAGTGGGTAAATAGCATTGTAAGACACTTAGATGTCGTAAGATGAGAATAAGATCATGAAAATGTAATTTTACTACTATAAAGAGGTCCAATGGTCTGGAAAAAAGTAAAAGACCAGTTATTACATCTTGAATTATTGCTGCTACAAAAGAGTCATTGGGATCAGTTGTTCTCATTTGATTTTAGAAATAGCACGTAACATACACAGTGTGCTGCTCCAACCCATATACCATGTAGCACTTTACAAGCTGCCCTGCTACTTGGGCCTTTTGTTCTTGCATATTTAAAGTGGCAGATACAGATGCTGAGTAGAAATTCTAGCTAGTCTTGAAAAACTATTAAAGATGCCAAGATTCTTGAAAAAAAAAAACAGTCATGTACTTGTGTGCACATATTTCTTCTTTGAGACAGATGCTCAGAGGTGACCATTAGGAATCTGGACTCTTTTTTTACAAAGAAAAGAGAGGGTTATACTCTCCTACCCTACTCTGTGATATGTGAGATATGACTTTTCAAACAACACTTCCTATTCCTTTGCCAGCAATCTACCCACTATCTATCATCTCAGAATCATTAAATCTAAAGCTCATAAACTTGCAGAATATCATTAAGAATGGAAAAGTATTTTTGGATGCAATCTTGATTCAAAGTTCAGGTTCATAAAATTTTCTCTTCTTGGACTGGTCACAAGTGCAGGAAAACAATCCTGTAAGTTACCTTTCTCTCATTGCTGTGATAAAATGCCCAATACCAAAAATTAAGGAAGCAAAGGTTATTTAGCTCACATTTTATGGAGGCTTCAGTTCATAACCAGCTGGCTCCAAGGCAGGGTGGCTGAGGTGGCATGGCGGTGGAAGACAGCAAAAACAGCAAGAACAGAAGGGGCCAAAAGGGGATGAAGAGAGAAGCAAGCCTCTTTCCCTCCCTTGTGTGTATGCAGGTTGAGCATAGCACTTACACCCATAATCACAGCCACTGGATCATAAATCAATCACAAACTCTAGACACCTGCCCCATGACTCCATGAGTCTTCAGGGCACATCTACACCCACTTACATTCTGCCCCTGGCCTCCCCCAAAGACTCATGCACATTCCTTTGTACAAAAGGCATTTTAGTCCATCTCTAAGAGTTGCCAAAGTCCTAAAGACTTTAGCATTGTTGAAAAGTCCAAGTCCCAAGTCTCCTCCAAGATCTAAGACAAACTCTTAGCTGTGAGCCCTGTACAGATGAAAAGTTAAACACTTCCAACACTCAATGGCACAAGATAAACATTGCTATCCAAAAGGTACAAACAAAGGCATACAAAGGATTGAGATCAAGGCAAGTCTGGCATCCAACAGGGCAATGTTAAGTCCTGCAGATTCACGTGCAGCATTCATTGCAACCTGCAGCAAGTTGTGAGCTCTGAAGAGCTTGTGTGGCTCTGCCTCTTGGCATTTCCAGTGGAAGTGGTAGTAGCTGCCATGACTTCTCTCTGAGGCCTGCTTTTCACACTTCCTGCAGCTTTCCTTAGATGATCAACATTCCTAGCTTTTCCAAACTTCTGGGGTCTCCATTGCACCTTTGGCTTTGCACTTACAGCTTCACACGTTGCCCTCTCAGAATCATACTGCCTGGTCTCCCAGGCCTTCTGAAATTGTGGTGAAGACCACATTAATCCCACAACTCTTGCATTTTTCATGTACCTAAAACCAGTACCATCAGGATGACCTGAGTTCTGCTGCCAGCTGGAGCAATAGCCAAGCTTCCTCCCCTTTTGGCTGTAGAGGTCAAGTCTCTGGATTGCTGAGAACTCTAAATCCAATTATGAGGGGAAAATTCTCTATGTCATCACCATTCTGGAACATGGCACTCTGCAACTTTCTTCTCAAAGTGAAGTCTTTCCTTTGGGCTGTGTTGAGGCTATAAAGCATAGTGACTGCTTCTTGTGAAACCCTCAAGCCATCTTTTCTATTCTCTTATATCCTCCCAGAAATCAGGATCTCCTCTGCTCTGTCTTTGCAGTCTACAGTTTATTTTCTGGCCAAACTCACAACATTTAAATCATTCAATTGAGTTCTTTACTCTTGATTCTCAACATAAGCCTGGCTAAAAGCCTTCAGTGATAGCCATTCCACCACCTCAACAGTAGAGCTCTTTGAAATTTCCTTTGCAAGATTGATTAGTCTGATACCCTTAATCTCAATCTCATTCATGTCTTTGGACACTAACAAAATGCAAACTTTCTGTCAATCCATAATGCACATCAGCTAGAGTATGATAGCCAACAAGTCCTTCTTCCCAACAGAAACCTCCCAAACTTGGTCTGTTCTGGCAGGATTTCTGTCAGTCTTTGGGTCTTCTGAGCTCTGTCCAGACTCTCCCATGCAGAACAGCCTAAGGCAATTCAGCTGTACTCTCTCAAAGGATATCTCTGAACCTTTCCAAAATTTTTCCATAAGCCATTCCCAAAAGCTCTTGAATATGCTCAAATATAGTCACAGCAATGATCCCACTTCTCTGGTACCAAATTCTGTGTTAGTTACTTTTCTCTCTTTGCTGAGACAAAAGGCCCAACCCCCAAAATTAAGGAAGGAAACATTGATCCACCTCACAGTTTGTGGAGGTTTCAGTTCACAATCAGCTGGCTCCAAAGCAAGGCAGCATGGCTGAGATGACATGGTGATGGAAGACAGCAAAAGCAACAAGAGCAGAATGGGCCAAAAGAAAGCAAAAGGAGAATTAAGGTTTTCTCCTTCCCTTATATTATATGCAGTCTGCCTGCCCCAGGATGGGGATAGTACTCACACTCATAATCCCACCATTGGATCATGAATCAATCACACACTCTAGAAGCCTGGCCTATTACTGCATGAGGCTTTGAGGGGACATCTAGACACCATCTATAACAATAATGTCGAATATTTTATAGCAAGAAGATCCTTAATCAAAATTCAACTTAATATTTTAAATTTATGTATATTGGCTAGTGTGCTTAGCATGTATCTGTTAAAGAAATAAACCAGTTGTAGTAAACCTGCATACTTAAATATAGATAATATTTCTATCACCAAATTTAAGATAACTTGAAAAGAACTGGAAAGCTAATAATTCATCTCTGCCCACTTTATGTTGAGAGGCTACTACATCCCAGAAACTACTAAAATGCTTTCCAAGGAGACAAAGCCATGCACACATATGCAGTATTTCATCAGTGATTTAAAAGCATAAACTTTCTTTTTTGCATCACCCAGGATACCAATGTTTCTGCATCAAAATTGGCAACTCATCACAGCATTCTTTCAGAGATTCATTGCATACTATCTCATGAGTTATCTCCCTAGAATGAAGGGCATTTGGGAAAATCTGCAGCATCAGCTTTTAGGATCTTTGTCTTGGGGCATGCATGCACTTTGGTGTTTGCCTTGTGGTGTGCAGGTGTCTGTGTAACTGACTTGATTGGGTCCCAAGGGCACTCCTGTGAAAAAATAAAGGTTAAAAGGAGATACGGTAAACAGTAGAAAAGAAAAGGAAGTTAATTACGCTGGCTCAAAGGCCACATAATTCCGTTTCTGCACCTGCACAAGTATGTCGATATTTATGCAACAGTCTCCTGGGATTTATGGGAGATGTCAGTTTTTAAGACACCCTACCTTTCTTTTTTTTTTTTTTTTTTACTTCAAGCCATCTGTGGTAATATATGCAGAGAAAGGATGATCTGACAAAGTATGAAGCACAACAAAGTATAAGACTTTGAGCTTTGTATAACAAAATATAAAAACAAAGATCAAAGCCACGAGGCACACTGGATGATTGTTTGGTTTTATAAAAGAACAGCCCAAAGCAAGGGAAAAAAATCCCCAACTTCTAAACAACCAGAGTATCAGCAAAACATAAACAAGAGCATGTTTATCTTATACCTACCACAGAATCTCCCCGTGTCCCTTTCCTGTTTAAGCCATTAGCCAGCTGGACACATAGTCAGCAGGGCAGCCTGCTTTAATTTGCTCAGGATGAGAGATTATTTTGAAGTTCTGAGGGTACCTCTTAAGAAGTCAAATCCAAGAAGACAAACTGACATAGGAAAATGTGTAAGCCTATGAAAACTAGATATACAACGTGGCAGAAATTAATTCCATGAAACACACAAACACAACATAATTCCAAGCAATTTAGATTCTAAAGCTGATAAAGCTTCGGTCTTAGAAGAGAAATTTTATTCCATGTAAAGACACTTTGATAATTTTTCTGGACATTTTCTTCCATAATTTCAATGTGGAATGGGGAAGACACATTTTTTTCTGAGTAAGAAAGTAAAATACTCAGCATCTTCAGAAATAAAAATGTCTCCTTCTTCAGATTTTCTATGTGATCCTTTACAATCAAGAGAAGGAAATACATTATTCTGTATTTTTAGATCAAATTTATGAATCTACCTTGATAAAATTCTTTTCCATCAATTCAGAAGATGAGCTTTTAAAAGTTGTCATGATATCCACAGAGCTTAAACTGAATCATGTAGTATCTTTAGCACATTAATCATAAGGCTCTATTTATTTTCATATTGATTAATCCCAAGAAAATATACAATATATGACTTAAGAAATGTAGATGAATTCTCAGTTTTTAAACTTCATAACGATTGTTTGTGTTGCTGGTCAGGAACAAAGGATGTCTTTGAAACTCAACCTCATCTTTCTATCATTCTTTCTATCTCTCTATCTTTCTTTCTTTCTTTCTTTCTTTCTTTCTTTCTTTCTTTCTTTCTTTCTTTCTTT
>NDGN011446885.1:0-19981 GCA_002564285.1 Tympanoctomys barrerae
ATTATTAATCTCCCTCAAATTACTACCCCTGTCCTCAAACACACTTATCCCATCATTCTGGCCAATTTCTGAAAAAGTTCTGCGAGTCTTTCCTGAGTGATTTGCAAGTGAATGTTATTGCTGAGCACCATCCATACAAAAGGCAGGCATGAAAACATGGTGTGTGCTCACCCACCTAGGCACCCATCTGGCACCGTGAGACTGTTTTCTCTTCCTCAACATCAACATGATGACAAAAGCTAAACATCTTGACCTGATTCACAGCACCAAGGCAGCCAGGACAACACAACTAGAGACACTCACAAAAATGACTTCCAGAAATGCTTCAGAAAGTGGCAAGAATAATGGGATAGGTGTGCTTGGCGCAAGGGGAATCAATGGAAGTGCACCTTCTACTGTAATAATATTTGTAAATTTAAGTATTTACCATATTTTTCCACCACACCTCATACATAGCTTGTACCCTGCTCTCCACAGAGCTCCACTTCTTTTGACTCAGAGTTTCAGCCCTGAATATTTTTATCAAACTACCATGGATAGAAGAAGGCCTATGTCTTCAGATAAACTTGGTGAAGTCCAAGGTTAATCAGCACCTAACATGCTTCTGTAATAAGGCCCTCCACCCCTTACTAAGCTGGCATACAAGGGGCTCCCTCAGATGCTGATAGGATGCACAGTCCTTCCCCTGTTTCAAGAGCTTCTCACGGGACCAGTGGTCTTCAGAACACACCTAACTTGCACTGTCTCTAGCTGTCAAAATAGCCTCTGACATTCACAGAGAAAGAAAGTAGACTGTTCATTACCAAATCTAGCAAGCAATAGGGTGGGCAGCAAAACAAGTGTACTTCAGATATCAAAAAATGTTTTTCCACCACCTTTCATAACTATCCTAAGATTTTTCTCTCCTTCACTCTGACCCCCTCCAAAAAGCACAAGTCAGGAAAGGGTTTTAAATTACATGGGGAGGAATGTCTGCAGCTATTAATATCTTCCACATCTCAGGTGTCTTTTCAGCCCAAGTGCTTTTCAGATTAGCCATGGTGGCAGCATCGCTCCTGAGGCACCTGGTGCAATGCTATGCCCCACCAGGAGCCCGTGCAAAGAGGATTGATAGAGATCGTTACGCACGACAGTGGGGCACATGAAAAGGGACTGCATGTGATGGTCTCAGCAGAGGCAGCTCTATCAGGACAGCTCTCCTCTACACAGGCACAAAGCACTTGGGGCCTGGGGGGCAATAAGGGATGAACCAAGAAGCCCTGCCTCGCAGGATGACCTCATTCTGGGACATGAAGAAGCAGCGAGGCTCTCCTTGGTGAGAAGAACGAGCCAGTGCACCTGTAGTCTAGATGATGAGATTTCGGGAGAGCACATAGAAACATAAACACATGCAAGCACATGCAGAGAGACAAGCAGCTGGACTTCTGCCTGCATACACGGGCCAAACACGCACAGCTCACAGCTATCTCCAAACTGGATTCAGCATGTAGCACCACCTCAGGGAAACCACAGCAATGTTCACATGGTTTTCTTCATACATGGACACTAGCTGAGCCCCATCTCAGGTATCTGCTCACCTGGGAGAGGAAACGTGTGTTCATGTATGCCAGCCTATGCCATGTGAGGCAAATGCCTGACAGGGAAATCTTGGCATGGAAGAGAGAGACTGGACAGGAGGGGACAGGCGACATCACAGGCCTTCATAAAGTGGCCAAGCATAACCCAACAGCTGACTCCATGCTGCCAGCCCCTGAGGCACAATGAGCATGGGAGCTCGGGAGATACTCAGTACAAGTTCCCAACAGGGAAAGCGTTTCCTGTTCTGAAGACAAGAACGCAAGACTGAAAACCTGAAGCAACCAGATTCAGCAACGCAATTGGTAGCTAGCAGAGGGAACTAAAAACCTGATGCCAAGGGCTTGTCCTGCTCATAACACTGCAGTGTTGGCTGGGGGGCTCCAGGCAGAAGAGTTAGAACAAGGAGTGGACTCCAGTGGGGCTGATCCTGGCCAAGACAGAATGTCCTTCTCTATAGCCTGATGTAGATCCAGCCTTACTGCCCCTTAAGAGACAAAGAAAATAGGATGGATAGATAGATAGATAGATAGATAGATAGATAGACAGACAGATAGACACATACACACAATGGAGAATATTCAGCCATAAAGAAGAATAAAATTTTGCCATTTGCAGGAAAACAAATGGCTCTGGAGATCACTCTGTTGAGTGAAATAAGCCAGACTCAGACAGACAAATACTGCGCATTCTCCCTAATATGTGAAGTCTAAAAAGAATGACAAGAAACTAGAAAACAGACTACAGTTAAAAGAAATAAAAGGCTATAAGAGCTAGTAGCAGGGCTGTGTATATGACCAAAATATACTATACACCAAGCCCCCCAGCCCCAAATTTGAAACTAGAGTACAGGCTGGGAAGAGGGGAGTGACAGAGGGGTGAGAATAATGAAAGTAAAGTTATACACACTTAGGAAACTGCCAAAATGAATCCCATTAATTATCATGTCCACTAAGAGCCAATATACATTGGTTTAAAAAAATATGAAACTAGCTAAATAAATAATTTAAAAAATAAATAACAAGAATGAGGGCCAAGAGAGATCTCAGTGGCATAAGTGCCTAACTGGCATGCGAAAGGTCTCAAGTTCAGAGCCTGGTACCTCAAAGAAGAAGAAGAAAAAAAGAATGAACCATCACTGTATGAACACCTATAAGGGATGTGGAGGAGACAGAGACATACACAAGGACCTCCAGTATCCTCTGCAGTCCCAATATTTTCTAACTTGGTCTTGTTGAGACNAAAAAAAAAAAAAAAAAAGCATCTGGCTTTTGAGCAACCTGCTCTATCTCCTGCTGTTGGTTGGCTCCAGGTTTGAAATTCTCCCATTGGAGATTCACCTTGATTCTTATTAGAATCAAGGTGAAGATCAGGCAGAGGAATCTGAAAACCTGAGTGCGGATTCTTATAGTCTCTCCTCCTCACACCCATTGTGTTTCTTGGGCAATCTACTTGACCTATTTATGCTTCACTGTAAAGTGGGTGGAGAGGGCCAGCTAAAATTGCTTCTGCCCCACGGTGTTGCATTTCCAGAGCCCTTTGCTACCAGCCAACAGCTCCTTTATAACTATAGTGTCTCAGAATCATGAGTAGAGATAACACCAAGATACAACCTAGGAGGATGATTTAACCATATCATTCTTGAGATACAGCACTTGGAATGGAACCAGAACACTTTCATGCACTAAAAAGAGGCTCCTATTCATAAGGAAAATGGCCCCTGAAAGAACAAAACTAGAATTACTTAGGGCTGGGTCTGTTCAGAAAAATAACAGGGTGGCCCTGAGAGTAACAGAGAGAGGACATACTTACCTACAGATCTGTGAAAGGAAGAGAGGTGCTTTGGGGATATGTTTCATATGTGGTGAGTCAGAAGCTAAACAAATAAAAAGTTAGAGAACCTGGTTCTGACTATCAATGCCATCACCTCACTGGTCTCCTGGGGCAAAGGTCTTAACCAATCAGAGGGTTTCCGATTCCTCAGATGAAAGCAATAAGATTGGGCCTAATGAGCAGCTGTTGCACTAACTTTTATACAGTAAGACCCACATACACTGTTGGGCTCCCACTCTGACCTGAAATCAGGACTTCTGGGATGAGCACTAAGGGATACCAGTTCTCAAAGATTTCAGGTGATTCTGGTGTGAACATTGGAGGATGGGCATTTGGCACCCACAGAACTAGGTGACCTTCAAATGCTTCACATTTTAAATTCTGTGACTCTAGCAAGTCTGTTTCCCATGCTCAATACAGCCTCAAGGATTTTGGTGGCAATAGAGGGACAGTGAGGAGTAGTCAGGGCTCCACCCCCAGTAAGTCTTCATTAAACAGATGCTATGATCCCTTTGATCCATGCTCCATTAGTCATAAAGCCATATCAATTACTGAAATATTATCTTGACCCCCACCAGGAAACGGAATAATAAGATCCACCTCCATGGGCATCACCTCCCACCACTATCCCAGCTGGAAGGATCCCTTTCCATTAGCAGCAGCTCAGATGTCCTGGGCAGCGCAGATAGGCCCTCTCCTGGGCCCAGTGAAGAAAGGAAGAAAGAGGGAAGGAGAGGGACGTCGACTCTCTCTGCTTTTGTTTTCTGCCTGCCTCTCAAGGCTCTTTAATCTAGAGAGAAGTTAGTGCAGCAGGAAGAGTGGTCATTATCCATTTACCATTGAGATTTTTTTTCACTGAAGAGGCTAGGGAAAAACTCATGTTCAAGGACTTTAATTCTCCACTTGGTTAAAAATATGACAATAACTTTCAGGATGAAAGTGATGATGATATTAGCTAATTTTCTTTTTTATTTTAAAGAGAATTTTTTAAAAAAAGAAAAACAGTACAAAATTTCAAAACAAGATGATAGGAAATTAACAAAGATTGTTATAGTGCATATTGTTGTCTTCAAAGTAGTTGCTCAGATTACCAGATACAGGCATCTAAAATTGATCAAACAATATAAGCAATAACTGTTCCTTTCAATAAACTAATAGATATTGTAAAAGGTAAAGAAACTGTTCAAAAGGAAAGAACTGGGATGGAAGAAAGGCAAAAAGGAGGAAGGCAAAGTTTTAATTTATGGAGCCATTAATATATCTGAAGCACTTTGCATGTGTTTCTTTTATTCCTTAATTTAAATGAGAGGGAGAGGGAGAAGAAAGGGGAGGGGAGGGGAGAGGAGGGGAGGGGAGAGGAGAGGAGAGGAAGCTGAAGTGGCCACAAGGCCTGGTAAGGTAAGCAGTGTAATGAATGGTAGGAGTCAGACATAAAATGACAAGAAACAAGGGCACTGTAGCAAAGGGGAGAGAGCACCCCCTGCCTAAGGAGGGCTGTGGCTGTGAGCTTGCAGCTGACAGCTGCCACTCAGGAATGCGAGCCAGTGTTGCCAGCTCCCTGCATTTGAAGAAAAACTGAAAGTAGAGAGCTCTCATGTAGGCTTTCCCATGTTTTACTTATTAGCAACCAATTTTTAAAAGGAACCCTTCTGTATGACTGGTGGGACTGTAAGCCACTATTATGGAAATCTTCATGGAGGTTCCACCAAATGCTACAAGTAGAGCTACCATCGGGTCCGGCTATATGCTGGTGTGTACTCAAAGGAATTAAGCTCAGCATAGCACAGAGAGGTCTGCACACCGCGTGTGCTGAGACCTAATTTACAAGAACCAAGGTGTAGGACAGCCTGGGAGGATGTGGCATATATACACAAAGAGAAGTGTTCAGTTTTAGGATGAGCAAAATTCTTTCATTGCAGGAAAAATGGGTGGATCTGGAAACCATAATGCCAAGCACTATGAGCCGGACTCAGATAACTATCATGTGTTCTTCCTAATACACGGAATCTCAGAAAGATGACATGAGTGGAGGAAGATCATGATTAGACAAGATGAAGGGAATAAGAGGGAGTCTGAGGGCCTTCAGGGGCAGTTGACGGGGATAAATGTAAGCAAAATATATGCACTATCCTCCAAAAGAAATGAAAGTAGAGGGAGGGCAGAGCAAGGAGAGTAAGGCAGAATGAAAACAATCTAAGGATTTTATGCGCATGTGCAAACCTGCCAAAATGATACCCATTAATCTGCATAACCAATTTTTTAAATTAAATTAATTAATTAGCAGCTTTTCCATAGGTCAAATCACATTCCACTGTGAGGCGCATACAGCCCTCGGCCTGCAGATTAGCAACTCACAGCAACCCCGCAAGATGCTGCTCTGCAGATGGGAAGTGGGCTGAGTCACTTAAGGGTTCACACATTCCAAGTGTTGGCCTCACGATTGGATCTCAGATCTCATCAGGCTGAGACAGTGTACACTAGCAATTTCAGCTACATGAAAGACTGAGGCACGAGGATCCCAAGTGCCAGACCAGTCTGAGTAACTTAGCAAGATCCCCATCTCAAACAATAAAAGGGTTACCTAGAATGTGTGAGGGGCTAGGTTCAATCTCTGGTACTGAAAGAAAAACAAAGCGAAGAAAAGAATAACAATGCCAAAAAGTAGAAGAAATCTTCCATATGATAAGGTATGGCACTTAGCCCCAAACTTCCTTCAAATCTAGAAGACAAAGGCTATGGGATTCTCTTGCCCAGTTCATCTGATCTGAAGCCTGTTGCCCATCACTAGGCTCCTCCTGTGTCTGACAGTGCAGGGGCTCCCCTCACTCCTCCGATCCAGGGGCTTAGCTCCACACCAGCTCCTGTCACCTCCCTTCCCCACCCCTCCTCTTTCACAAATGGTCCACCTTGCCTTTGGCTGCCCTGCCCCTCCTCACGTACCCCCCCCCTTCTTCCTCCTGGTGCAGGGCTGCAGCTGCCCAGGCCACCAGTGCCCACCTTCTGTTCATCTCTATACTTTCTCCTTCTGAGCTGATTCTTTCTCGAGGTTCTAACCTCAATAATGATTTGCAATAGGAATATACTAGCAAAGGAGAAAATAAACCAGTAGTTCTTTCTCTACAGCTTTTGAGTATTTTTGTCCTAGAGAAAAAAAAAACAAGGTTGAGAAGAATAAAGCTACACTCATTTTTGTAAATGATGAATGATATGCTGAAGAGATCCATGTAGTACTAGCAGATGTTATTCATACAAGTGATGTAGGCAACATTTGAATGAGAAGAATTTTATTTTTAAAAATACATGTATTTTTGTCTATCTAAGTTCCAATAACAGAACTCACAAATGTACACCTGAAATGCCTTTTTGCTTAGTGCTATCGAATTTATGCACACCCTTATTCTATACACAAATACACACCCTCACACACATATGAACTATTAAAGAATTGTCACACTAGAAATGACCTGGGCGACCAGCAGGTCTGACTGTGCCCTCGGCAGGCACCTATGTGTGCTACTGAACCACTCATCCAGCCCCACCTGGGTTTACAGCAGGAAGCTGGATCTAGCTGGCAGACTCTCCACACAGAGCTCTACCATCACAGGACACCAGCATCCCTCCACTCCTCAGGAAGGGAGTAAAAGCCACCTTTTTTTGGCAAACGTTCTTCTTTTTGTTCTTTTCTAATCTGCAAATTGCTGAAGGATATTTCTAGTCTCCAGTACTGGCTTGGAACACACAAGCATGACAAGCAGGCCATTGTAGCTGGCTCCTGTCCAGGGCTTTTGTACAGTACCCCACTCAGCCCAATCCACTGAGTCTCCCCACAACACACATCCACACCTTCCCTCTGTTGTCTCCTCTGCTTTGTCTCTATCGTAGCTCATGCTGCTTGTGATCTCTATGCATCAGTAAGTATTTGCCAGCAGAAAGCAGAGCCTCAGTTTGCTTTTTGTAGAAAAAAAAAGAAAAGAAAAAGTCAAACTAGATGGATAAGATGAGCTCAGTAACAGAACACTTACCAAGCATGCACAAGACCCTGGTTCAATGTCAAGCACCAAGAAAGGAAAGTAAGCAAAAATATGAAAATAGAATTTGAAACTGCCTATCTGAGAATGTACTAAAATGTAGCTCTATTCATAATAAACCTATGAAAGACTTACACAATATACATAGTTCATACTAAACAGGAAGAGGTTAAGTGTGTCTAAGTTCAACATATTCAAGGACATTTGTTGAATTCCTTTATTTTTCAGAACATATAGAAATCATTCCACAATTCTCACTCATCTGATATTTTCTGGCAAAAAATAACCCTTTGACCTCAGCAGTGAGGTGGAACTTTGGGAACTGGGTCACAGTAGGTGGTCAACCCCAAGGAAAAGCCACAAAATTAAAGACACAAATGCCCTGTAGCATATACAATAGCTGGCCCCAGGGTCACATCAGCACCACACACCCGCGTAGGAAGACATTTCCCACTACATGGTGTTCTGTGGGGGAGAAAGGGGATTTACAGGTGAGGTCAAAGCAAATCTGCATAGCCAGGTAACCCAGGGTGATCTGGAAAACGGAAGCATTCTCTGATACTTGCAAATCTTTCTTCAGTAGAACTAAGGCAGACTACTGGAATAGCACTGATAGCTAGAAATTGGTGACTGCTTCCCAAACACAGCCAGTTGTTCCAAGTTCCCTCCATATACTTCCTGTCTAATACTCAGGAAGACGCAATGAGGCTGGCTGTCCTCTTTGACCCATGGAGATTTGGAGAGATGACAAAGTAGCAAATTTTAGCTCCTGTGTTCAGGGCCACAAAGCTGGCTCCATCCTGCCACCTCTACCCCACCCACTTACACCCCGCCCCCCAATGCAGCAGGCTCTTGGGTGGACTATTCCAGTACTGCTAGAAATTATGGTTTTCACAGGACTGCTGGGAGACTGTGGTTTGAGGTAAGCATAGTAATACAATCCAAAATGAAAGCTTTCTACTCCCATCCTTATTGTGAGTGTCAGCATCCTCACCCTGTTCTTGACCCCTCCCTAATGTTGCTTATTCCCAGCTTCTCTCTTGCAACTCTCAGGTTAAAATCTTTGCTAAATTCTCCTTTCAGAAGGGCTCAGGAAAAACACAGAAATGACAGGTGGGGGAAAGATGAGAGGTGACAGTGAGGGCTGGGTCCCTTATTTATATTATTGTCACTAAAAAAATTATTTTTACATATCCATACAAAAAACACAACAAGATGACTAGCTTGCCTGGATTCCCAGTATACACTGTAACATCAAGATCTTCATAGATGCTCCATAAATGTTTACTGAATTGATAATTTTTAAAAATACTCTCAGTAATTGTACTGAAAAACCTCTCAATCCATCCAATATTTTAGATCCAGGGGATGAAGAGCAGAACTAATATTTTACACAGTGCTTTCCATACTCTGACTTTGATCAGAATCACCAGGAAGTCTTATTAAAACAAAGACTGCTGGGCTCACACCCAGTTTCAGATTCACGGGTACAGAGTGAATTCCCAGAATTTGTACTGTACTTCTTTTTAATCTTTTATTTATTTGGTACAGGGTCTTGCTATGCAGCTCACACTCATAGTGATCCTCCTGTCTGAGCCTCCCCAGAGCTGACAATACAGGCATATGCCACCACACTCTGTTTAGGCGGCCAGCACAGCATGTGGTACTGGGGATCAAACCCAGGTCTTTGTGCTTGTCAGGCAGGTCCTTAGACAACTGAGGTATCTCCCCATCCCTGTGCTGTATTTCTAATGAGTGCTTAGGGTGATGCTGATGCTATTGGTCTGGGAATCAGACCTTCAGAACCAGTTTTAGAAAAACAATGCTCTTCTGAAATTCCACTGGTGAAAGGGTGAGAAATCACTAACAGCATTTTCTTTGGGCTTGAGCATAACTGGGTAACACAGGTGTGGAATGACAACATGGTGAGTTCCCAAGCATGGGGCTCTGTGCACAGCAGGCCATGAGCCAGGGCTGGTTGCTGATCTGCCTGAGGATAACAAGCCACACGCATGGTGATGCTGTATCAACCTATTTTCCAAGAAACAATGTGACACAGGAGGAATCCCAGCTTGCTGTTTGCCAACTGCAAATCATCAACTGTAAATCATGTGAACTCATTTAGAAGTTGAGTAAGAAAACAAAATTGTGGTCTGTGAGCTGACTGAAGTACATAACCTCAAACTGTGTGGCAATCAAATAGATGCTAAGCCACAAGTTTACTCCCTTTTTAATGTCATTAAGAACTCAGACCCACTACTAAATGATCAAGGGCACACATTTCAGATCTGTGCAAGGACTCCCCATAGAAGCTCATGACTTGAAGAAATCAGAGGAATCATTAGTCCAAGCAAACACTGTATCTTCCCAGGGAAGCCAGAGGGGGGTGAGGGTGGGAAGAGTAGCAGGCTCCTTGGAAGTTTACTCAAATAACGGAGTCCTTCCAAACACAAATAGCAATATTGGAGGTTCTTAAGATGTGTAGAAGTGTTGGAACAAACTGCACTTGATAAGGATGCCTTCTAGGTTCAACTGAAGAATTCCCCAAAGACATTAAAACTGATTTCTGCAGCAATTACTGCCCGAGTCTGACAGTTCACATTTTGTCAGACATTCCTTATTAAATGCCCCAGACAAAACCAACTTCTTTGGGGGAAATGAAAAGATTGTATTTCCACTTACAGATTCAGAAGAAGTGAGAAATACGAGACCAGAGCCAACAGTCCCTGTCCCATTCCTTCCTCCAAATGCTTATGCAGCTTGGTGTCATTAAACTATGTGTCTGTCCTCTGTGTCCTCATCGATAGAACAAAGAGAGAAGTCTTAATGAATCCCTTGGGTCTTCTTCAGATTTAAAAATTTCTATGTTCCATAAAGAAGTTAAGTCAAAGAGAATTTTAAAAGCAGGCAAGAAAAAGCTTTGCTTTCAGCCAAGTCCTATTGCTGGGATAATTCTGGGTCCAAGATTTGAAGGTAAAAATATAAGTGAGGATCAGATTGCAACTGCAACTGACTGGCGATAAAGCCAAGCCCAGCGAGGACTTGATCTTGGATTGCCACTTTTCAACACGGCCAAAGTACAGGCTCTTCAAGTGCTCAGGGGAGAAATGTTCCTGGGGTCTTGCCTTGTGTTATCTCTCCTGCAACACCAAGCAGGTTCTCTGCCAGAATGTGGTCTCAGGATTCTTTTCTTTCTTTTTTTTTTTTTTTTTTTTTTTTTTTTTGCATTACCAGGGATTGACCTCAGGGTTCTGTGCTTGCCAGGCAAGTGCTTATTCTGCTGAGCTATCTCCCCAGCCCTCAGATCATTCTCATCAGCTCACAGACTTTTACTTTTCCCCCCAAAAGCAAAAGGCATTGGTCTATCTATGTTTAGAACTATGCACAACACACCAAGAAAAAAATTCCCATGTGGAGAGATAGGAATGCTAGTCTCAAAATCCAGGCAAAGTTCCATTTTTATAAGCCTATGAAGACAATATAAATAAATCAGGAGTGGAACCTGCCGGCTGCCATTGCTGATTCTCGCTCGTGTTCTAAATACTGTTCCTTGTGCTGAAAGGTATATTTAGTGAGGGCTTCATCTTTCTCCTTGTTTGAAGCTGTTTCTAAATTCAGAAACAATCACCTACCACCTTTGACCTTTTTTATTAGCATGTGGATGGATTTTCTCCTCAAATCATTACCTCCTTCTGAGAAACCAGTAATAGAAACACAGTATAGTAAACAAACTTAAAGTATTTAAGTGAAAAATCTTATGAATAAATTCATAATCCCTGTTCAATAAACTATGCTGTTTCATACATCAACAGGATCTCTCTCTCTTTTTCTCTGTCTGTTTGTCTCTCTCTATCTCTCTCTCTCCTTCTCTGTCTGTCTCTGTCTCTCTCTGTGTCTCTCTGTCTGTCTCTGTCTGTCTCTGTCTGTCTCTGTCTCTCTCTCTCTCTCTCTCTCTCTCTCTCTCCCCCCCCCCGGGAGATCCCAGGCTCTACAAACCCCCCCCCTTCTTTACCTCCAACTACTGATATGGTGCCCTGAAAGGACCCTCCTTCCCAACTCTGCCTATTCAAATCCTCCACAGCCTTCTAGAGCTGTGGAAGCTTCTTTGAAGCCTCCATTATAACTTAAATAATCCACTGCTCTCCAAGCATACCTAGCCTTTTGGCTTTGGGTCTCTGGGACACACATCACATTATACTGGCCTCAACCAGGAACCACTTACAGGCCTGTCTTCCCAGCTGGAGGGTGAACTCTGTCACGCAGGATGAGCCCACTCTGCTTATCTCTCAGCCTCACTACGCTGATGCTAAGGCACAGGAGTTGCTCCATCATCAGGACCTTGGTGCAAAAGTCATTCTCCATTTACTTTGAAATTTGCACTGCGACAGACAACCACAGAGTGCATCTCGATTGCCTGCTCACCATCTCTACAGTAGCACCAACATGAAGAGTCTGGCCATGCACAGAGTCATTACAAACAACTACATTATTTTTAATGCTGTGAAAAAAGGGCCTATGACATATTGTTAAGTGATGAATGAAGATTATGAAAAAGCACACAGAATATGGTCTCATACTGCGTAGTACACATATGTGTGCGCGCATGCGTGCTTGCATGTCCAGGTGTGTTACTTGCTTCCACCCGTACCTAGCTATACAAAGAAAAAAGACTGACAGGCAATGTGCCAAAATCTCACAGCACTCATCACAGAGTGTGGCATGAAAGGCCATCCTTATTTTCTTTACTTTTCTGAAATTTCTTAAATATTCATAATGAATAAATATTGCTTTGGAAGCAGATGCTGTTTAGATTTAGATGTCGTTTATTTTCTTCGTGCCATAGAGTTGGGAGTCACAGATCGCCATACACAAAAGATCAACTACTCAAGAGGTAATCCTAGCAGCATTAGGAATCTTAGGAGAGGCCCCTAAGGTGCTGGCCAGGTTATGTGGGGACAAACCATGCATAGTTCTGCCTAAGGAACTGGAATCAAAACTTGCACTGTGTGCAGTTCCTGAGTGAGTCGTCACCCCTGCCTACAAACTTTCTCCCTGACTGAATGTTTTGCAGCGATTTAAGTCACTTTGCTGAGCCCAGAAGGGAAGAAAGAGCTTAACTGAAGATCCAGAAAGAGGCTGAGCTGCACGGCAGCCCCTTCTCCAGCTAGGCCCAGAGGGGCACGCCCCCTCCCAAGGGCCTCTCATTCAGCGCCGCTCACCACTCACGTTCCAACAGTGTAAAATGACGGATATTTTTAATACAAGAGACCTGTCATTTATTTATTAGCTAGGGACAGGCTAGGCAGCCGGGAAGGATGCATTATAAATCAACTCCTTTCTTGGTCATTAAAAATTAATACAGTTCATAATGCAGAACGTCAGTAATTTCTTTATTAGAGCAGAGTGTAATTTTTTTTTCTTTTCTTCTAGGTTTTGTTTTAACTTCCTCCCTTCCTGGAGAATGCTGTTATTTTTCTAATGATCGGCTGGGTAAAAATTGCCCCAGGGAAGGGGGATATAGCCTTTCAGACAGAGGTTAAAATGGAAGGGTGGAAGCTAGGGGAAGAAAATGATAGCTGAATGATTTCCCCTTAGAAATACAGTCTCACTACATCCTCCCTTTGCCTTGTGCAAACCAGCTCTTTTGTTTCTGATCCACTCTGCCTCAAAAAAATGGATCGCATTTTAAGTCTTCACTATATCAGAGAAAAAGAAATAGCAAGTAATCTAAGCATATTGAGAAATCTTTGTATATTATCTGTTGATGGCTTCACCTTCACAGAGGGGCTCTGGTTAGCTTCCTATTGTTTCCACCTTACCCTCCTTCAACAAAAGAAAAGTGCTAAAGCCCAGCCCAGACCAGGTGCCCTTCATAAAGCCCCCTCAAACTTGGGATCCACAGATACAGTGGACCAGAGGTGGTCAGGCCAGGCTGACGAGCTGGGTCTCCATGAAGGCTTCCCTTTGCTTCTTCTCCTGAGTGGCAGCTCCTCAGCAGTGAAAGCTTGGCCTTCAGAGGTGAGCAACCTTTGCCCTCCTCAATTTCAGAGGAAACAAAGGGGAAAATCTAGAACCTACAGTGTCTCCATCTCACCTTCAAAATACGGAGGGATTCTCAATAGTTGCCTCAGCCAAGTTGAACTTGTGAAGACTGCTGCCAGGGTATATGTGTGAAGTGGGGGGAGATGGTCCCACCCCAGGGTGCACACTCTGCTCTGACCCGCAGTCCTGATTTGGGAGGATTTCACTCAGAAGAACATCAAGGTTGGGGCACAAGTGACTGGTGTTGATGTCACTGTTGAATCAGCCACAATTGAGTTAAAGCTCCTAAATAACAAATCCCTAAGCACATATTTAAAATCTATTTTGAGAATTACTCAGAGCATAATTCAGCCAATCAATGAGCCATTAGGAGTTTAGTCCCAGCACTTCTGCATTACCAGCGGCACGAGGGCTGCCCGACTCAGCAGAATCCTGTGTGCAGAGTTGTCGCATCACCAGCAATTCTAGGCCTGGGGACAGACACTAACATTGTGCCTGAGGACAGAAACAGTCACAATCTGGGCAGCAAATTAAACTACATACACTAGGGACAGGATAAAAGGATGCTTGGCCAGGAAAGAGGACATCTCAACTCCAAGGAGTTTTAGTCTTCTCTGACTGGGGTAGCTCTTGAATGACCTCCTCCTGTGCCCATTGATGGCTAGGTCCTGAACCTTGAGCCCCTGAAGCTCCAGATGACCTGTGCTGGAGGTAAAGATAGGACCGGATCCCTAGACTGGCCTGGACAGAGGTGGCAGAGAAGGTCTGCTTTCTGCTGCCTCACTGTTGGACACCTTGGGTGAGCCAAGCTAGCATCTGTTTGAGGCTCTACAACATCATCTTCAGTCTCCCAAAAAAGTACAGGAGTGGAGGTCAGCTAGCAGTGAGAGGAAGAACTAGGGCCAGAGGCCCAAACCAGCTTAAGAATCCTTGCATCTCACCTCTGGCTCTGCCTCTGATCAGGAAGTCAGTGTCTTTATGTGAGTCCCTTAGCACCCCTAAGCCCCCAAGTAGAGAACTACTACTCTGTAAAGTGGGGTCAGAAGACTTATATAAGAGGAGGATTCAATATAAGGAGAAAGACTTGTCAAAGTCACAGTCTTGTCATCTACCAGGTACGAGACTACAGCATGGCTTAACTATCCTCTTGCCTCAACTTTCTGATCTCCAAAATGGGGATAGCAGAAGCCCCAGGAGTCTCACAGGGGTTTAATGAGGATTAAATAATTTAATTGTTTATTACATTTCAACTCTCTTCAGTACCCAACATACAGCAGGCAAGGTGTAGCACAAAGCTTCATTGTTCCATTAATGTCTACATTTAAAGAAGTCTAGAGCCTGGCCTGAGACTTCCAGGTATTCAGTAAGTACGAATTTACTTCTCTTGCCATTCTGACTCTGACCCTCCCTTTGCCATTCCCTTGCCCCCACTTAACTCTCCAAAAACTACACAAGGCAGAACACAGCTGTGCTCAGGAATTCACACAACCTTTTCAACTAAGATAACTGGGTCCAATGAAACCAAAGGCAGAGCTCTTTCTTCACCTAAGCATACAAGCACAGCCCTGAGAATTAGCACAATTTGCCAACCCAGAACACTGGTGACAGCAACCACAAATTACTGGCTTGTTCCCCTAAGAGTAGAGTTATGAGCAGTAAAATGTACATCAGATCAATGTTCTTATCTTTCTTCTACCTCCTGCACCTAAGGCAGCTCCTGCTGACTCAAGGAAGTGAGGGTGACAGTATTAGCAAGAATGAAAGATGGCAAGCAAGCATGCATTTTGCTCAGGGAGGGAGCAGGGAGGGCACTCATACCATCTTTAGTAGTCACCTCCCCTTTCATGCCAACAGAACCCTTAAATTGTATGGGGGTGTCCACTTCTATACCCTTGGTCTATGTGTTTGGTTGTAAAGCCTGGAGTTTCCATACGCACATGGTGAGTTAGCTCAATGGTAAAGTAAAACAAAGTGGAAGTAAGATAACCCCAACAAAGCTGAGCTAACATACTAGCATTGCTCCCCAGGAGCTTTCTCTACCTGATTAACTGAGTTTTGTGGCTATCAGTTTCCTTCTTGAGAACCCCAGTAGGTCAGAGCTATCCAGTATTTTCAGACAGAAGGACTTCAACTGACAAAAATTCAGGTCCAAAACCAGAGACACTTGCAAATATATAAACAAGAGTCAATCACATATACATTTGTCCTTCCCTGAAGACAATAGGTGGATGCAGAGCTCCAGCCTAGAAGGTTCCATGAAGGCCAAGCATAGGAACATTCAATGTCCTGCACAAGGGCATGTGTGTGCGTGTGCATGTACATGTGAGTGTACGTGTGCATGTGCGTGTGCGCGTGTGTGTGTGTGTGTGTGTGTGTGTGTGTTGGATTCAGAGGAGATTCAGTTCAATAAGATTATCTGACATGGGCACAATAATACAAAGACTCAAACAAGTACAAGTATCCCTCTGTGAATCACTTTGTACTCTCTGAACCCCCAGAATTTCAGGCTCATTAGCTCACAAGGAAACTGGCTGGAGCCCTCAGTTCATCTATATTCCTCATTCCCTGACACCCAATATATTGCAGTCTCTGACTCTCAGAAACATCACTGTAGTTTTGGGTCTGTCTGGGTGATAAAATAGTATTTCTTAGAGTGGTGGACAAGTCACTAGGAGGAAGAATTTTTATCTTCTCAGAAATAACTTGGAGTCTATG
The DNA here is from genome assembly GCA_002564285.1 of Tympanoctomys barrerae. Lineage (NCBI taxonomy): Eukaryota > Metazoa > Chordata > Mammalia > Rodentia > Octodontidae > Tympanoctomys > Tympanoctomys barrerae. The sequence continues at coordinate 16,194 of NDGN011446885.1, forward strand.
GCCATACCACCCTGAATGCGCCCGATCTCGTTTGATCTCAGAAGCTAAGCAGGGTCGGGCCTGGTTAGTATTTGGATGGGAGAAATAACTTGGAAAACATGCCTTTTTTATATCATCATTAGGTTTCCCCAGTAGCATATTTATATCAGGAACTGTAATGATGGATGTAAAAATATTGTTATCAAGGTGAGGGGCATCATGTATATGATACTTAACTCAAATTTAACAGAGTATTTTCCAGTCAGTTGGAAGTTGAGACCAGTAGATCACTGGGTTCTGATGAGGACACACCCACTGTAAGTAAGGGTTCACTTTACTCTTTTTAGCTGCTGGGCCTGCTCTGACCAACTTCAAGCCAAGAATTTTACAATCTCTTCCTGACATAAATCCATGCTTTGACCTTCCACAAAAAGGTTTGGAAAATAGAGGCTTTGAGAAGCCAGGTGCTTCTTGGATTATACATTTTCCTTAGGAGCAGCTCCCAGAGATTCCAACACAGATGGGCCTAGAAATGAGGAATGCAGTGCAAATGTAGCTGTGACCAGCATCTCTGCATCTGGGGCTTTAGAAAGTACCAGAAGCACCTGCAAGAGCTTCCAGGCAGAGAACAGCAGGCAACGACCTCTGGTGTGCTGAATGGAGAGTAGCTGGTGCTCTGCCAGAAATCCTAAAGAATGCCACACCCAACCCCAGGCATTCCTCTGGAATGCAGCTCCTTCCTGTGCCTCCCAGTTGCCAGGCCCATCTGGGCACCATCAGAGTGAGCTACCACATCTGCTGAGGGGACAGAACAATAGAACCCCAAATGCCAGGCCATGCCAGAATGAGGGCCATTGAATATCTGTGTCTACAGAGATGCTCACAGGTGAATATCAAAATCAAGATCAGTGGCACAATGTGTTTGGGAGATGCTACAGGATCAAGGTACTTCTTGGGAAGTTATACTGGCCGTAGGGCTCCAGGTGGGGAAAATCACACAGTGAAAAGCTTTTTCAATCCTGGTTTTCCAAAAATCATTTGACCATGGAATATTCTCTTAAGGGAGGGAGAAATGCCTATTAGCCTCCCTCAGTGGATAATTTGAGAAAAACTGAATTTGAGGCAGCTGAAGAGAAGATGGAAGAGCAGCTGGCCAGGGGTGGGTGGAACTTAGGTTTCTGATTATCAAGCATCAGGAATGTAGGGGGAGAAGAATACCCCACTTGTCTGCCATAGGTCCACCTTCCCCCTGGAAGAAGAACTTGGGTCCATTCATAGGAAAGGGAGACACTGACCATTTCTCTTGGAAAAAAACTCTGGAAAGAGAATAACAATAGCAAGCCCTGGTAACACTATGTTACCAGAAGCCTCCTGCCCTCCTCAAGTTGGAAGTCTCCCCTTCCCAGCTGTCTAAACTTCTTCCACTCTATTGGAACTTCCTTTGCCTCCCATGGGATGAGACAGTGTCCTTCCCTCAGCCCGTACTCCTGTCTCCTCTCTCTGTGAGAAGGGAGTGACTCATCTGAGTGGACAAATGGGCAGATTCTACCATCTGCCATCACACTTTGGCTTTGTTATGGCTTAAATCTAAAATGACCACCAAAAATCTCACACACTCAGAGGTGGCTTGGTAAGGAGGTGTCACCACAGGGTGCTGTACTCATCAGTGCGTCCTCCCATCAATGAGTTCAGTAGTGGAATGTGCTGTGAGGACACTGGGCTGGGTTGTACAGAGTGTGTCCCCAGCCTGCACCCTGCTTCCTGGCTGCCTTGGGCTGAGCCCCTTTCCTCTCCCATGGCCTCTTACCTTGCTGTGTCTGCCTTGGAGCCCGCTGACCATGGACTGAAAGTAGAAACCAAAATAAACTGCCCCTTCTTTAAACTGTGGGAGTTGGGCATTTTGTCCCAACAGGAAAGATAAGACAGGCTTAACATCTGAGCAACCTCCTTCAGCCCAACAATGAAGTCCACATTTGGGGTCCTATTTGCCGTGTGTGTGTGTGTGTGTGTGTGTGTGTGTGTGGTTTTTTGTTTTGTTTTGTTTTGTTTGTGTGTGTGTGTGTGTGTGTGTGTGTGTATCTCAGCTGGCTCAGAATTATCACCCCTTGAAGACCCCAGGACAGACCGGATGCCCACATCCAGGGAGAAAAGGCTGAACTTCTCTCTGGGAAACCTGCAGCAAGAGAGGATCTTGGAGGAGAAGTCACTCTTCAACTCCATCAAAACTAGACTGAAGCCAAAACATGCCAGGAAGACAAGGACCTGCTTTTGCTCTAGGGCTTGGGCAGGAAACAAAGATCCAGTTCAGTAGCTGCTCTCTTACCCTTGCTGCTGCCGCCCCCTCAGCTCACTCTCCACTGTGGAACAGCACTACTCCAGGGTGGGTGGGTGAGTCTCACCATCCTTCACCTTGGCCACAAAGCATATCCACCAAGTTCACTTTTAGCCAATTGCTGTGTATTTACAGTAAGTGTAATTAAACCTAATTACTTAATCAGCATGGCTGCATGCAGCTACTAACTTTGAGGTTGTGATTATAGCCGTGAAGCTCAGAACAGATGAGATCCTGATAGTCAATAGGAAAGCAGGATGTCTTGGCCCAGGGAGGTGGATGTGAGTCTGTCCCTTTGGACTGATTGGTTACAGGTCTGAAGTGCATGCTTGGGAATGTCTGGAAGTTGGATAACTTAGGGGAAATGACATTATTTGATTTTTTTTCTTCTTCCTGGGATAGGAAAAAAATAGTAAAAGGGTCAAGCTTTGACTGCCAGTATGTGGGGGATTTCAATGTCAGTGTCCACCAGAGGTTAATCTCTAGGGACTGAGATCCTCACAACAAGCTTGTGGATGTATCTGAACTCAAACTCATGGGCCTAGCTCTTATCCCCTTGGCTCCTAAGACATTCCAGTCTGGGATCACCCAGATCTTTATAGAAAGAAAAGAAACTGGGAATGTGTTGAGGGTAGAAATCTGGGTTTTCCCAAAATTAGCAGCACAGAATCCTCAGAGATCTGCTACTTGTTCTAATTGGATCTGAAAATGGGATTAGATTTGAATATAGGGTCAATCTCAACAATTCTATGGAATCCTACCTGGGAAGCAGGACCTGGTGATACCAGTTCAAAAAGGCTAGAGCTCAATATGATCATTGCCCACACTACAATTCAGCATATGCTTCCCTGAAAGGTGACCGTCAAGACCCAACCACCAGAATAAAAAAGGGGACCCTTCAGAGTCCCCCATGTTCATGCCAGTCCCACTTCTCTCCCAAGTCACATCTAGCCTAGGCCACGTCCTTCCACAGTGTCAGAGAAGAAACAGCAGCCAGGGCATTGCTGTCACCCTCAGTCACCTCTGTGCACCACCGAGCTCCCAGACCAGCAGTGCAGCCAGATCCTCCTCATCCCATCAGGTCAGTTCATCCATCTGGGATGGTTCTGGGTACAAACCTAGAAGAGCTTACTCTGCAGTAGCAGCAGATGCTGCCATTGCCGCTGCCACTGGTTCCAGGAGGAGCCTGTGCCTCCCAGACAAAAGAGGCCCATTTTCTATATTTCATCTACAAGTCCATTATGCTGAGCTAAGTGGCTGAGAATAAACACCCATCATTACCCTGCACTAAGCGATGTTTGTTAGTATAAAAGGTGACAGAAATCTATATCATGCCAATGCACTATTAATACTGCATTACACACACAGGCTCTGTGCTCCCCATCACAGCTGGGAAACTGGCCTCAGCAGCTCCTCTTCCAGCAAAGGCAAGCTCCGTGACTAATTGGCACAGAAGGGAAGGAGACAAGCCCCTTAC
>NDGN011446887.1:0-18939 GCA_002564285.1 Tympanoctomys barrerae
AGGAAAAAATATGACTTAAAAATTCAAGCTTATCTTGTACAGCAATTAACCACTAAGAAGAATGTAAGCTGTGTGTTAATTATTGAAACTGTCCTACCGAAAAAAAAAATTCAAGCTTATTTATTGCTATAGACAATAGCTGAGGAACTGATGAAAGAAGTCAGTATTTCCTGAAACATGTAAAAGAAAAAATATGAAATATAGGACACAAAACATTTCTTAATTTCTCTTGACTTTCTACACGTGAATGTGCTGCAAGAGGACGATCCTATGAATCACTGATAACGCGAGACATAGCCATATCAATCGTTTTCAGACATCAGAAGTCTCATGGGACGTGTTTTCAACTCTTCAATTTTGCTGCCTCTTTCAACCACCAGCTACACTCTTCTTTTTCCAGAGCAAAAGGACAGGAGTGGCTTGGTGAGTGTGGCTGCCGCAGCAGAATAGCTTGTGACATGGTCGCAAGATAATTGGGCTGCCGAGGCCACAAGCACATCACCCATGCCTGGGTTGACCAGGGAGGGAACTGAAATAAAAAGAAAACAAGAAGTGTGCAAAGAAAGTGGAGAAAACTTGAAAGTGGTTTGTAATGGACTGGATCTATGATCTAAGATCTGTTTGAAATCCTTTAAAGCAGTTCATCCTCTTTCACAGGGGTGAGGAGATAGTCTTGCTTTATTATCCCATCTATAAAATTAAAGTAGTGCATGGGTGATACTGCACTCCAAGTTTATAACTTTATAATTGTTTCTTTCTCTGGTTTTATTTATTTTACTTGAAGCCTGCTAAATTTGAACAGAACCTCTTCTTTGATGCCAATGCCCTTTGTAAGCACAACACCAACACAGTGATTTTATCCTGCTCACTTTACTTAATGAGAAAGTAAAGTTAATGGATAGCTCAGAGAACTCTAAATTTCAGATGCAGTTGCTCTGACATGGAATTTCTTAGATTTTTGCTACATTCTATAACCACTGGAAAACTGAGGCAGAGTCCATGGACACTAACCTTCTCTGAAGGACCTGGTGTGTACTACCTGTCTCCTCTGTCCTATTCTAGACATGAACATATTTTGGGTATCATTGTGTCTTAGAGTGAACATTAAACTGTATGCCCCCCAAGAAGTTTCTGGCCTTCAATAGCATTTTTATGAGTTGACCTTCTTATTTCTTGTCACTGTTGTTAGCTCCACGGGTTGTGATGATACTTGTAAGCACTTGCCCATTTGCCTGGAGCCTGAGTCTCTTGAGCAAGAGAAACAAGAGCCTTGCCTTTGGGTCATGCTTTGAGAAAAAGAAAAAAGACATCTCATCACTGACTGTTTAGAATCAGAAAAATCTGCCTGCCTCCAATGGACTTGAAATGAAGTCATAGTTCAGCAAGCCTATCTCGTCATGGCCGCCAAGCTACACATAGATAAGGAAAACACAGGGTTTTGTTTTCTTTTGCTTTGGTTTTCTCTTTATTTTCAAAATCAACTATTGTACCTCTAGCTACCTAGCTTAAGTACAAATAAAAATTAAAAATGAGAAGCTTAATTTTCCCTGTTCAAATTGAGAAGTGACTTGCCATTTCTTAAATGTTTTCTTTTTAAAAATGTAAATAATCTAAGTGTGTGTGCTTGCATAAATACATAGAGTCTCAGTTTGCTTAGTGAATTTAATTCTTGCCATGACTCTGGGTGCAAACCAAATTGGAAAAGAACCACATCAAATTCAATTAAGTAGTTAGGTTCAATGTTGACCTTATGGGAAATTTGAACATATATATATATATATATATATATATATATGAATTATTAATATATCTATTTAATACATATTTAATTAAATAACCCTTAGTTTGTTTTTTTTTCTTTGTTTGTATTAAGGTCTAAGAAAACCCAGGAGCCATCTCTCTCTCTCTCTCTTTTTTTTTTTTTTTGGCAGAACTGGGGATTGAACTCAGGCCCTTGAGCTTGCCAGGGAAGTGCTTATTCCACTGAGCCATCTCCCCGGCCCCTCAGGAGCCATCTTTCTACAGTATAAATATTAAGGAAATAGAACCATTTTCTTCCAGTTCCTGTGAGAAGAGGGAAACCTAACTTCAGTGGGTACCTACCCTTAGGGTGTGAAAGTACCCCAAACTGTAAAGATATGAATAAGAATAATAATGTTTAAAATTCAATTCTCTAGTCTATACCATAAGTTTTCATTATCTATTTTTTCCATGATGTCCATCCTTGAAGACAAATACTTTGTTTATGAGTCCAGTGCCAACTTTCTCACAATTTACAAAAGCAGCTAGAACATACTTTATAGGTTATTGTATAATTAACATGTACTGAATTAATGTATGACTATACAATGCATGGTACATCCCAGAAGAGGAGCAGAGAATCTCACATGAGTTTAATCAGAGACTGTCCTGGATACATACATTTTATTTGGATCTGTGGCCTCCTGTCACACCTGTGGACTGAAGAATGTGTGTGCAGAGAGTCACAGTGTGAGAGTGGGAACACAGATGGACAAACAAGAGGTGCTGTGTAGGGGAGAGAGTGCAGTCTTTCATGTGAAACTGTTTAGATTCAAATGGCAGCCTTAATCACAGGGACTAAATTACTTTACCTGTTTCAATACCATTACAAATAATGGTATTGCTTACCTGTAATACCATCTTAATACCTAAGCAGAGAAACACTGCTCTGTGCCTCATGATTTAAAAGAAATTATAGGTCACAAACACAGTATGTAAGTTTTTTGTAGCACACACAGACATTTCTTTTATTGGGAAATGCTATTCTCAACCTGGGTACAGTATGACCATAGTTCTAGTTACTTTCAGCTATGTGATTCAAATCAGTCCTTTACCAGGAAAATTCTGAATAAAATCTTATCTTTAAGCAAAAGCAAAAAAATGTATTCACATGCCTAGCACAGTAGCTCAAACCTTATTATCTCTTGTTTGCATCATCTTTGAAGCCAACAGTTATCTCACATTGCACTTAAACATCTGATCCTGAGAGATCTGTTGAAAAGATAAATCTCTAGGTCTTTGTATATGAGAACAAGAACTTGACCTCTTCCAAGAAAGAGGGAGCATAGTGGACCCAAAGGTTGGCCCAGTCATATCCATGGCCCTTTAGATCATCTCTACAATTTCAATATATTAAAATTAACTGAAGCACTGACTGAAGGCCCAACTCAATGTGAAGTGTGATGAAAATATCAGGCGAATATTTACATTAAAAAATATGACATTAAAGGGTACATTGCCATTAATCCCAGTCAACATACTCTCCCTAGCTGTGAACACACTTATCCCAACCTTCTTGCCATGTTCTGAAGCAGTTATGGAAGTCTTCATTCAGGTGAGTTTTTAGTTATGCTGTAACAGCTACTTCGATGTCTTGAATTTTTTGCCTTTCATGGTCATTTTCATTTTAGGGAAGAATCAGAAGTCCCACAGTGCCAGATGTGTTGATTAAGAGAGAAGGATGCACTGCAGCATTTTCACCAGCCAACTTTCTGTTGGACAGCACTGGGCAGGAGCATTCACTATATTTTTATCATGTCCTGTAAAGGCTTTCACAAAAGAGAACTTCCAGAACTTCTTCTGAATGTGGTAAAAATAATGAGATTTTTTTTCAGTGAGAGAGGTATTTTGTAGTGGATTAACAACAATGTCTTTCACTGTAGTAAAAAAAATTTTGTAATCTAAACGCTATATATTTTGATCATACCCTGTCTTTTTCTCTTGAGTTAAATAAATGTACTATGATTGAATTAAACGACAAATCAGCATTTTACTTCTGTACTCCACAAGTGTTTATACTCCAGCTATAGAATAATCTTGCCATTGTATTGACGGGGAATTGATCATAGTCTAGTTTAATTCTCCTTATCTCAACATTGTCAGATCAAATTGAACACTTGAAAGAAGAAAGTGGACAGAAAACAAAGCAACACCAATTCATCGATCTGTCACTTTTTCCTACTCTGATGCCAGGGTTGTAGGCAACTGAATTAGATTGAAATATTATAGGCAGTCAGATAGGGGGAGGTCCTCAAAGAGACAATATAAAAGACAAGATGAGTTTACAACTTTGGAAGAAATAGACACTCCCCACTGTGGGCCAGACCTCAAGACAAGAGTAAACAATGCAGTCACATAGTTCCCTAGGAATGGGAATCAGTGATTGATATTCTAAACAATTATCAATCACTTTGAAAGAGCCCCAAAAGAGTCACTAACTCAACCCCCAACAGGAAGAGGCTCTGTTCCATATTAATGCCCACTTGCTATGTGACTTGCTTCCCCATTTGATTCCGATTTAATCAATTTTACCTAAGCAATGGTGCTTTATATGAGTGAAAACATTCTTTCTAGTTTTTGTTTGTTTTATTCTGTTCTTGTCTCTGTATTTTTTCTTTTCTATCTTCTTCACTAGTTATCAAAACTTTTATAATCTTCCTTTGTCCTTCGGCCTTGTTTCTAATTCCTTTTTCATTTTCTATTTCTCTATTTTTTTCCCTAACCTTTACATTTTCTCCCCTGAAAGTAAAATCACCATATTGAGAGGATATTTACTGCACAGGATTTCCTGGCTTGGCTTAGATTTGGCTATAGAGCTTCAAAATTTCTTCATAGGTGGTAAATTAATAATTACCAGTATTTAAGTTTCTATGGTGTATTTGATATTTATATTACTACTATACTACATTAGCTAAGGTAAGATAACTGTTCTAATTAGCTGTTGTTCCTTGTATGCCAAGATCAAGATTGGCTGGGGATCACAATACTATATATACGCCAGTACCAAAGAACAACAGGCTGGGCCAAATATCAAGTCCCTTCTCATTCCCAATAAATTGAAGAAGTAAGATCTTAGAGTCAAAAGCCAAAAGCCAGCTATACCTAAAAGATGTCTCAGAAAACCATTAATTTCCTAAGGGTCTCTTCATATTAGTAATAAAGCACCTATCATAAACAGTTTACAAACATTAATGCAGTAAATATACTTAACAATAATAAAATAGGAAAAGAAAAGACACAAAAATAAGATATAACCCAAAATTTTCAGCTCACCAAAGAGAAACCTTGGGAACAATAAACAGGAACAATGTAAAAGCCACCCACCTGAACTCTGAAGTGGTAACAGCAGAAATAATAAAGAACATAAATGAGGCTTTAGGAAAAATCAAATCTGAAATAACTTCCCAAATAACTTCTGACATGATGGCTATAATGAATAGCATGATTAATGAATCTAGAGAAGATCTAGATTTTAAAAAGAAGAAGAATTTAGGAAAATGATGGAAACTATGAATGTCCAACATTGCAAAGAAATAAAATCCATGAAACAAATGCAATTGGACATCCAGGATACTAACAATTTTACTGAAAATATATGAAGCAGAATGAATCAATAAAAGGACACAACTTCAGATCTAGAGGACAGAATTGTCGATCACAATCATGAAAAAAAAAAGATTTCTTAAAAATAGCAAGGGACAGAAAATTTATCCAACAGCTACTAGATGAGGCAAAGAAGAGTAACATAGGATTGATTAAAGTCAAAGAAAAGGCAGAATACAGGACAAATAACATTTTAAAAAACTTGCTCATAGAATTACAGAAAACTTCCCAAACACTGAAAGAGAACTGGGCATAGAAATAAATGAGACATATAGAACTGCAATTAGCCATAACTTAAAAAAAATACTTCCTCAAGGAAAATAACAGAATTCCAGAAATTCAATGCAAGAACAGAATAATAAAAGCTGTTAGAGAAAAGAAACAAATCAATTTTAAAGGAAATGCCATCAGAATTACAGGAAACTTATCAACACAAATCCTGAGTCAAAGAGAGATTGAAAGGAAGTATTTCACATCCTAAAACAACCTCCAACCTAGATTGATGTATCCCTCAAGGCTATCTTTAAAAATGAATAGAGAAATAGGATACTTTCACAACAGCAAACACCTAAAGAATTCATGATCATCAAACCAGCTCCAAAATGCTCCAAAGGATACTGTATAAAGACAAAACAAAGGATGCAATTCCATGCACCACATAGAATGAGTTCACCATGCAAAGAAAGTAATTAGACAGAGGGGAAAGAAAGGAAACCAACAAACAGCAGGAAAATAACATGAGAAGGACATGTTTATGCTTGTCAGTTATAGCCGTCAATATAAATGTTCTCAATTCACCAATCACAAGAAACCAACTGGCAGAACAGGTTGGGAATCAAGATCCAGCAATATGCTGCATAAAAAAAACACATTAAACTCAAAAAGAAATCTGTACAATAAAAGTCAAAGGGTAGAAAACAATACATGGGACAGGAAACATGAAAAAGCACATGTAGCTATTCTATTTGAAAACTGGATTTTGAGACAAGACTGATCAAGACAAAAAAAAAAAAAAATCACTACATCATTGTAAAGGGAACAATCCAGGTGGAACAGATAACAATCATGCTACCCATACCAGCATACACATCAACATAAAACAAATATTAACAGACATAAAAAATGAAAAAAAAAAACAAGAGCTGGCAAGATAGCTCAGCAGACTAAGTGCCTTCTTAGGCAAGTGCAAGAACTGGGGTTCGATCTCCAGCACCACATGCTGCGCCATCCCCATACCTAGGCACACCAAGCTGAGCACCAAGACCCAGCATGGTGGTGCACGCCTGTACTCCCACTGCTAGGAAGGCTGAAAACAGGAAGATCACTACGAGTCTGAGCTGGGTAGTGAGACCCTATACCAAATACATAAAAAACAAAAGAATCAACCTGACAAAGGAAGTAAAAGATCTCTATACTGAAAACTATACTACTCTGAAAAAGATAATTTGGATAACAGAAAATTGAAAGACATCCCTTGTTCTTGGTAGAAAGAACAAATATAGTAAAGATGGCTATAATTCTAAAACTGTTATACAAATTTAATGCAATCCCAATTAAAACACCAATATCACACTTCACAGAATTACAGAAAACAATGCTAAAATTCATCTGGAGCTAGAAGAGACCTACAATAGGAAAAACAATTCTGGGCAATAAAAGCCAGGCAGGGGGCATCACAATCCCTGGCTTTCAATTATACTACAGACCTACTATGATAAAAACAATGTAGTACTGGCAGAAAAACAGACCTAAGGATGAATGGAACAAATTAGAAGGTGCAGAGCCAACTGCAAACATACTCAACAAAGAAACCATCACCTTTGCTAAAAGAAAAAGAAAAAGCCTTTTTAAGACATGATACCAGAAAAACTGGATTTCTACAGGCCAAAGATTAAAATTAGGCACATATCTTTCATCATGTACTAAACTAAAATTGAAATTTATCAAAGATCTAAATAGGAAAAAAAAATCTGAAAGATAGAATAGGTAGAACTCCTGAAGACATAGGCATAGGCGAAGACTTTATGAACACAAACCCTGATTACACAGAAATATAACAAATAATCAATAACTGGAATCTTGTCTTATTGAAAATATCTGGAACTGCAAAAGAAACCACCAACATAATGAAGATACAACCCACAGAGTGAGAAAATTTTTGCAATCTGTTCCTCAGATAAAGGGCCAATAAGTAGAACACTAAATAATTCCATCAGATCCTCCCACAAATTTAAGATCTAATCCAGAAATGGGAATATGAAGTAAATAGACACTTTTCAGATTGAGAAGTAGAAATGGCAAATAGACATATAAAAATACACTCAATACTTTTTCTAGTTATTTGAGAGATTTAACAATGTTGAGATTCCATCTTACTCCAGAAAGAATGGCTATTACCAAGGAGTCAACTGGTAACACGTGCTGGCATGACTGTGGGGGAAAAGGAACTCTTCTCCATTGTTGGAGGGAGTGTAGACCTTTGTGTGACCACTGGAAATCAATGTGGAAAGTCTTCAAAAAGCTAAAACTAGAGATTTCATTTGATCCAGCAATTCCCCTCTTGGTATCTTCCCCAAGAATTAGACCCAGCACACCACAGCAATATTTGATATCCATGTTTATAACATTACAGATTGTAATAGCTAAATCTTGGAAACAGTTCAAATGCCCATTATCATATGAATATGTAAGAAGATGTGAGGGCCAGCCAAATAGCTCAGTGAACTAAAGCACCTGCTTAGGCAGACAAAAGGACCGGGGCTCCATTCCCAGTAGGCCATGCCAGTCCCACCCCCAGAACACACTGAGATAGTGATTGAGACTGGCCATGGTGGCTTGCACCTGTAATCCCAATGCTTGGGAGGTTGAAAACATGAGGATCACTATGAGTCTGCTCTGTGTAGTGAGACCCTGTATACTCTGCACACCCTTTAAAAAACATATGAGCTTTTTAACACAATAGAGTACTTAAGATTTATCCTTCTTTTGTCATAAAGAAGGATAAATGTAAGATATTTCTAGGTAAATGGATGCAACTTGAGGCCATACTCTTCAGTAAAACAAATAAGACACACATATTGAAAAACTGCATGATTTATCTAGTATGAAAAACTGAAAGTGTAAGGACCAAAAAGCATAACAGATATTGTGAAATAGAAAGAAAATGTTCAAATGGGAAAGGGAACTAAGGAGGGGTGAGCAGGAAAGGAAGGGAAAAGAAATAAAATATAAGGAAAAATAAATTACAAAGCTTTTGTAGATAAGGAGGTAAAAAGTGATTGAAGTGTGAAGAGGGAAAGGAGAAGAAAAGAAACATAGTATGTGATGTACAGATATAAATTCCATATGATGAATGATATCATTACGTTTATCTAAAGTGTAGCAGTGAAAGAAATTTTTTAAATGTTGTAAGAAAATAAACAAATATATCCTTCAATGAGGACAAGAAAGCACAGAGAACTCACCGGCCCATCACAGGTCACACAATCAGTAGGTACAGAAGGAAGGCAAACCCATGGGATTTAGCTCTTCATGCAAACTTTTGAACACTAAATTCTGTGTCTGCATGTTTCCTTCTAGGAAAGCCAGCTTGAATGTGCTAAAAATATTTATTTTGTGCTGTACTTTTATTTATTTATTTATTTATTTATTTATTTATTTATTTATTTTCGTATCTTAGGGAAGGGTCTACAGGGTATTCATGGTCTCACTACTAGATCGGATTCGATCCACCTGTTTACAGCCTCCAAAGAGCTGGGATTACAGGCAAGTACCACCATACCCAGTCTCAGTTGCCTCTCAGCAGGCCCCAGGGGCAGGGCTGGCATGGCAGGCCCCTGTGCCTTCTTGCAGGTGCTTTAATCCATTGAATTATTTGGCCAGCCCTTGTGTTGTATTTTTAGATGTTGAAACAATTTCATTTTACTGCCACCATCATCACTGAGCAGGTATTGTCAGCATTTTGATGTCAGTTCTCTTACTGTCCTGCTAAATTATGCCCATTGGTTCATTCCTGCTCACTAGCTGCCTCTGTGTTTGGCATCTTTACCCTTAGATAATTGGATTATAGAATCAAGAGAATTTAGTGGCACATCTCACTACTATCTGAAGAAAACTATCTGCCACCAGAAAGCTGCTATCATCCAAATGACTGAAGACCTTCCAGGAATTTAATTTGGAGAATAAGCATTATGTCCTAGATCTTAAAAAAAGAAATCCAGTAACACCTGAGCCTTTTTTCCCTGCAGTTCAAACTACTTAGAATTGCTTTTGCAGCCTAAGCTGCTTCCTCCCCCAGACAAAGGCAAGATTAGTCAAAGAGCTAATTATGCAGATTTCTCTATTAGATTTCTTCAGCCCAACAGATTCTGAAAGCATTTGTCTATCCACTGTAGTGAAAACATTGATTTCTATGGTTAGGCACCCACTGGGCAGAACTGTTAGATCAGGCCTACCGTGCTACATGTGGAATTGAATAATAATGCTGACTACAGCAGCCATTGCTAGCTTCTAATCCAAAACTGTCTGTTGCTATTTTATGATAGCCTTACATTTATCTTCTTCCTTACCCACTGGCCCACCGATCATACAAGAGTATGCCAGTAATAGAATAGAATATTCATGGAATTAATTGTCTTCCTCGCTCCTTGCTGCTGAGAAGATAGGCTGGTAAAACATTTGAGTGGGTTGAAATGGTTTTTGCATAATTATAATGCAGTAACAACCCTAGAGTCTGCTCCTTTCCAATGTTAAGAAACATTTTAAAATCTCCATATGTGTTTTAGAGTTAGTGGACACATATTTGAAAAACATTTTGTATTCTAAAGTTGAATTGTGTAAGGAAAAGGGTAACCTCGCTCTTGAAAAAAGGAGCAAACAAAACAAAACATAAACAAAAGCCTTGAGACTAGCAATGTAGCCAAGAGCCTTGTGAATGCACTTGTACCTTCTCAATTGAGTCTCCACATGCTGGGCCTGGGCTCTAGCCCACCTCTTCTTACTGTATCATTTGGTGGACTCACCCCTTTATCTGATTGTAACACGTGTACAGAGAAATGGAGGAAGTCACACAATCTAAAAAATATCACTCAACTAAAAATAGCTGTTTGGGATTTTAAAGTTTTCTATTTGAATCTTGGCTTCAACATATAATTAATTATGTGGCTTTCACCAAACAAGCCCTTTTAGTCTCAGTGTTTCCATCTGTGTAATGGGCATTAATTATGCGTGCTTCAATATTACAAGGAATGCACACAAAAGTCTTCTACAACTTTTTTTTACTGTATGTCCTTTCCCTGGGAGATATTCAGCACTGTCTGTGAATGTTTTTAGTTGCCACCATTGGGGGAACGATACTTACATCTACTCGAGAGAAGAAAGGGAGTCTGTTCAAAGTGTCACATTCTATTAAAATGTTAGTGTTGCAGAGGTTCAGAATCACTGGACATCATGACTGCTTCACTGTGAGTGATTTTTAAAGCATGTAGACATTCTATGTGAGTACATTTTCCTCTTGGAGAAAATGAGATATTCTTTTTTCTATGCTTTTCTCTGATCAGATTAGAAAGGTTAGTGGCCTTGTATGAGGCCTATTTTTTTTTTACACTCAAATCCTGCAGACCCCAGCATAGGATTTATCTCAAATTTAATTGCAAATTTAGCCAAATAACATAGTTATGGAATTTTCCACTATTTTATCAACCCAATCAGAAAGGGCTCTGTATTAGTTACTCTTCTCTCATTACTGGGACAAATACCCAACACTCAAAATGAGGGAAGGAAAGGTTTATTTAGCTCACAGTTACTGGAGGTTTCAAGACACCAGAGGAGAGGCTGGGGCACTACGGTGCCCAGAATGACCCCCTTCCACCTCTCCCAGACAGGCCACCAGGCCTGGGGGGTGGGTAGGGAGGCACATGCTGTCAGTTTAACAGTTCTTGCCTCTCTGGCTCCACCTCTCAAGCCCTGCCCTGGTCCGCTGGCACCGCCCCGCGAGCCTAAGGCTGCTACCTCAAGAGGCTACCACACCATGATTTACAGGAGGCTTTGGGGAGACAGCTAGATGCAAACCTTAACATTCTCCTACCTTAATAAATTTACATTAAAATTCCTTCCTTTTCCAAATTTATAATCTACTGTAGGTCAACCCTAAATCATTTCCTCCAAAATGTCCCATGTAGTAATTACTCCTTTCCAACCCAGTGCACTAAATTAGATTATAATTATTAGTCACACTTGCAGCTTTTATTTAGACTCCAACTCCAGCCAACACAAAACAAATTTTGGAATGCTCATAAGCACTTCCTTTCTCTTTAACTTGACAGGCTTGCTTGCTTTCTTTCTTTCTTTCTTTCTTTCTTTCTTTTTTTTTTAACATTCAATAGCTATCCTTATATAAATGTTAGGTTTACTTGAAACCATGCAAATTAAAAGAATAAACAAGCTAAAAATTATCATCTCACATGGGTTCATCGTCCCCACTGATTCAACAGCCAGAAGGTAGGGCAGTCAGAGTCCAATTAGTTTTCATTATCACTAAAATTACTACCAGTATTAGCTGTGTGCCTTGAACAAATCTCTGTCTGGTAAGCTTTGGTCTCCTTATCTGAAGAAAGACACCGATTCAGTTTCTGAGGTGAATGGACAGAAATTGTTTTTAGGTAGTGCTGAGGGTGTGACAGGAAGGTGTGAGGAAGGAATCAAAGGAGAAAGAGTAAAGTTGTCTTAGAAGAGTGATGAGCCCTGAGGAGGAGAGACAGGAGGGTGGAGTTAGAAGAGTCAGTGTTCCTGGGAAAGTGTGGAGTAGAGTCTGCTGTTTCCTGCTGCAGTGGGACTGACTGAGGAATGACGAAAGCCTGGTGGTCAGAACAGTGCGCTTGAAGTGAGTTTCTCAAGGAGTGTAGGTAGCCACTGCCAGGTCTTCCCATCACCCTTTACATACATTCACATAAGGAAATTTATTGTTGAATATTTTGAAGTCCTCCTGTATTTACATAACACACTGCTAACTGCTTAGGAGGAGAATATCAATAAGGGAAAATATTCCCCACACACATTCTTGTTCCTCTCACATGCTGAATCAATGCTGCTTTGTTATTATCCATTCAATAAATGTGGAAGGCCTACTGTTCAACAGGCATTGTTTTGTAGTCTTAGACTATAGCACTGTAGTAACTCTCCTCCAGTAAATATTTAATTTTAAGTGATTTGACTTTATTTTAATAACCAATGATTACTACCACTGTGTAGCTATATATCCTAATGCAGAGACAGATAATGGAAATAAAACATAAGTTATAAAGAAAATGTTAGGACTGTGGGAAAAGTAAAGTGCAGCAGACAATAGAGGTTTAAATGTACCTGTGCATCTGACCTTAAATAAATGGGCCAATAAGCTTCATTACAGTGAGATTTAAGTAGTCCTTAAAATAATACAGCTCTGGGATCTCTTGAGAAAGGTCCTCCCTTTGCCAGTAATGTGTCTGACTGCCCGATTATTCAAGGCGCTCTTCTAGATCTCTCTGAGTTGCACACACCACCACCATTAGCTTCCGTATACCTGCACAAGATTTTCTCAGTTCACTTCAGTTACCATCATGAAGAACTGTCCTGTGATTTAAAAACAAACAAACAAACAAACAACAACAACAGCAAAACCCTAAATTGTGTCTCTCAGGCTCCTGGGATGGAACCATGTACAGCTGCCAGTGGAAAACTAATTTTAGCAAAGCCAGTGGGGTAGAGGCGATTCACTTCCTTCCTGACACCCCTGGAGTGGCTCTGTATCGGACAGTAAAATAACAGGGCTGCCCTACTGTGCAGAAGTTTGTCCTGGAGGGTGAGACCCGGGGTCATTCTCACCCAACCAAGTCAGCCATTCAGTAGACCTGCCCAGTTGATCACTGTCTTAGGACTTCCACAGGGCCTTGGAAGGAATAATTGAAGGCTATTCTCTGGAGAATCAATGAGAGAAAGTGTATGCCTTACTTGAACTGGCTGTAATCAACTGTTAATGCCTTAATGGAATATGAAGTTCAATGAAGGAGTGGAGGATGTGAAGTAAGAAGTGACAAGCAGTGCCAGAGATACTGCCAAGCCCACTGCCCTGCTCATGAGTGGGTACCTTGTGTGATGGTTGTTCTATTGGATACCAGAAAGATATCAGCCAGAAGCCTCCAGAAAGAGGTCCTCTAGCTTCAACCATAGAAACAAAGTAGTTGAATTTTTAAAGAAATGTTTCTTTAGATTACTTCTAATATAATTTTTCTATAAATATTTAGAAGAAATATCTGTAAATATACATACATCTGTGTCATTATGACAGATAAGTAAAGATCAAACATCTGTCCATCTAATGAATTTAATGAGGACAAACAACCTAACTAGATATCTCAAGTCCCTAAAGAATTAACCACGCTTGCCCAGGGGATAATTAAGACAAGTGTTTAAACGCTTTAAGCTAGATCTTAAATATTTACATAATTGCCTTAATCCTTGGCTTTTCGGCCTCCCTATGGCTAGAGAGACTGTGTTCAAGTTCAGATAAATTTTTGCTCACTGTTCTCTCTGTGTTCTTCAAAAAACAAAACCTAAAATTAAATCTGTTAAAAATTCAAGAGAATTATTTTCCTAATATTTTCAGTGTAATCTCAATTTCAACTTGAAAATTCTAGATCATTAATGCCTGTATTTAAATAATTGTTTGACTTTGTACATCCTATTACTCTAAAATTCATATCAAAATTTCTGGACATTTTCCAGCTTGATGTAGAGAATGAATTTTAGATTTTTGAGTGTTTTTAAAGTGAATAATAAAATCATTTTCTTTTAGTTGAGCTGGCCTTTTAAACTAGGGCAGAAATACAGTTTTAAAACAAGTTAATTGGTAACAACTGTATTTGTCAGTTTTACATTGCTACAGTAAAATACTCCAGGCAGCTAACTTTATCAATTGTTGAAGACTGAAATTCCCAATGGCATCACATAGGTTCAGCAGCCACTACCTGTCTATTGTCCATTTAATGTCAGGAATAATAATGGTAGATGTATGCAGAAGCAAGCCAGTGGTTACATTTTGAACCAGGAGGAAAAACGAAAGACAGACAGACAGGCACACAGACGGACAGACAGACAAAACCTCACTGTTTCCTTCAGGACAGCAGTACCAGTGACCTTAGCGATCTGCCACTGTGTCCCACCACTTAAACATCTACAGCACCTTTCAGTAGTGCCAACCTGGGACCAATTATGTACATGTGGACCTTTTGAGGACATTCCATACCCAAATCATAACAATGACCAAATTTTGTCATTTTGGAGTGGTGTTGAATTAATAGTCACCTGGTCTAGGCTCAGAAATCATCTACTCTGAGCAACAAATTTGATGATATAAATGTGTAGCACAACCATTGTTAATTGTCTTTTTTTGGTAGCTGGCTCAGCTCACCATGGGGGCAGGGCTGGCATGGCATTTGGTGCTGGGAATCGAACCAGGGTCTATGGGTTTGCCTAAGCTTGCCTATGCAGGTGCTTTAGACTGCTGAGCTATATCGCTGGTCCCATTGTTAATTTTCTATTCTGGTGTTGAAATACTATACTATTTTCATTTTATGTTGCTTTGTGTTTACTTGTCCTTATTTTTTGTTTTTGGGTTTTTTCCTCCTTAAAATTAAAAAAAAAAGAAAGAAAAAAGAAGTAGTTTAGTATTTATTACCTTCTTCTGGCTCAGGTACCCTTTGAGAATCTAGCTGACAGGGTGGCCTCCTAAAAAAATATTTTTAAATAATAATTTCAAATATTTCCTGGATTTAGGAGCTCTAGAGAATCTATATTTTAAAATACATAAATCATAACAGAGCTGTATTTTATCTCTTGTTATTTTGTTCTAGTTATTTTATTCTTGGGGATTAAACCCAAGTTCTTCACAATGCATGCTGTCTATCCCAGGACTATGTCCCTAGCCCTTTTCCTTTTTGGATGGAATAAAAAAAAAAAATCTATGACACAGAAAGGGAAGAATATTCAATGTCTATCAAGCAATTAAAATGGGTATGTATGTAGGATTCTGCATCTGGTAATTCCCAAAATCTCTCTACTTCCTACAAGGCCATGTATTTACCATCATGACATACTATAGGACAGTTAACATATGAGAGAATGAAATAGCATTATTGGTTAATTTCCATTTCTTACATATTTATGCAAAATTCAACATTTTAAAGGTTCTGAGTTTTCCTACAGTAAACAAACTATACCTTACATTGGTTAACAGATTGGAGCAATAATGTTTCTCAAACTTTTTCAAACATGGAACAATTTTTCCAGGTATGCTTATGAATCATAATCTTTTATCTATTTTTGCTTATTTGTTGGTTGGCCTGTCGCACTGTAGATTAAACACAAGGCTTTTGCACTGTGCCACATTGGGTTGCATCCCCAGCCCTCCCTTTCCATAGGTCACAGGGACACCAGCTGGGGAAGGACTACAAATGGTGCCCTGGCCCATCTTCATTCCCCCCATCATTCTTTCCAGACTCTTACGTTTTTGACAAGCGCTATGTTATGAATGACTAACAAGGATCATATTAAAAAAATAAAAAATTAAAATCCTAGAGGCCCAAAGTCTTGGAAAACCTGCACCAACTCTCCCCCGTCACCCCGGGCCTAGTATAGCTGTGGCTTCACTTTGGCAGCTGTTTTAGTGATCTACTGCTGTTTAACAAAACATGACAAAATTCAGCGGCTGAAGACAACTTATTGTTATCTCCCATCGTTCTGTATGCTGACTGGACTCAGTTGAGCAGAAATTTCTTGGGACTTGTCGTACTCCAGCAGTTAGACATGAGCTGGGCCAGGAGTCCTCTGAAGGTCTGACTGTTAGAAATTCAAAATTGCCCACTTAGTTGGCTGAAAGCTGATGCTCCATTTCAGTTAGAGTTCAATTAGAGCTGTCAGTCTGGGTACCTAGTTATACTTTCTCAACTGACTTAGATTACTCATAAGATAGTGGCTGAAATCTGAGAAAGAACCTCACAAAGGCCAGAGCTCCAAAAACTCCAGCTGCAAATTACAAAATGTAGAAATCCCAGAACATCACTTCCACTGCATTCTATTGGTCAAGCAAATTACTCAGACAACATTGATCTAAGGGGAGGGAAATTAGAATATACCCCTTAATGAAGAAAATACAAAGAACCTGTAACACAATGATTTTATATCAACTTTCAAAGGAATTCTTAATTTCCTGGATGTCTGTTTGAATCTATTTCATATATTCTAGTTCTTTCATGTATTGTTTGTTCAATGTTTCCATCATTCTCCTATTCCCCTCTATTTTTTTTTATCTGTGTCTTCTTTGGGTGTGCTGGTCAATTCTTTCATGATCGTTGTCACTTCTTTTTTACCTGGGAGATTGTTTCTGATCTGATTTGTTCTATGGCCTGATGGAGTTGTTTTTTTACTTCAGTTGCTATCATTTCCAAAATTTCAAGTGTGTGGCTTCCAAATTCTTCTATGACTTTATGTCCTGGACTTGTCCTGTATGGGCTGGATATCTGAGGTTGCATTTTACTCCTTCATTTTGATATTTTTTAAACTCCCAATGTTCATCTGGATTTAACAGTGAAGGTAGGGGTCCAGGGTGCAGGTAACCAAGGCTCCCATGGCAGTGGGGGGTAGTGGTGCAGAGCCACAGGGTAGGGTCACCAAAGCTCCTGCTGATGCCACCTGTGGGAGAGGGGGAACTCTTGCAATAGTAGGGGGAGGGGTGGGGCAGGGCTCCTCAGATCCGGAGGTTTCCTGTGGCCACCTGCATTCCAGGGAGAAGCAGCCCACTGCTCAGCTGAATTCAGGCAATGGTGGGGGGAGAGGCCCTGATTTTGTATCTACCAAAACATTTTTAGTTTGTATTATAATGTCTATTTATTTGAACCTCTATCCTATCATATTGCAATCTCAAGAGAATGGGCAAGGGTAAGATTAGAACCTTTGTCTTTCCTGTCTCCCAGTAGAGCCAGTCAGTGTTGACTGAACCATAGTAAGAGAATGAGAGCCTAAGTGGGTACATGAATGACAAAAAGTAGAAAATTTTGAGGCCAGGTGTGGTGCCACATGCTGTAATCCCAATACTCCAGAGGCTGAGGCAGGAGGATTGCTGTGAGCTTGAGGCCAACCTGAGCTGCACAATGAAACCCTTTCTCAAAAAGAGTATAAAATGTAGAAAAATTTAATTGAACATGTTAATGCACAGAAAGAAACAACCCAATAGAGTAGTAGAGTGACAAGCAGAAGAGATGGTGACAGCACCAAGTTGCTTGTAAAATTGAAACGACATGATCCATAGCAAAGCGGAAGAACTGGTCATAGCGGAAAAGAAGAATGTCTCCCCTGACACCTGTAGGAAAGAGGAAAGGCTGCGAAGACTAGAGGGAAGACTGGGAGTGGAGAAGGGGGTACCAGGGAACTGTACCCAACACTGACCCCCTCAGATTAAGCTAAATAGTAAGAGAAAAGTAGAGTTACATTCTGCTCAACTATCTTTATTTCACTTGATTACCCATTTTTAATTTTTTTTAATGTATTTGGTTGTTGCAGGGTCTCACTACGCAGGCTCAGACTCATGGTGATCCTCCTGCTTTCAGCCTCCTCAGTCATGGGATGACAGGTGTGCACCACCATGCCCAGAATCTGGCCAGCTTAGTGTACCCTGGGGAAGGCGCTGGCATGGCATGTGGTACCAGAGATCAAACAGCGGCCCCTGCACTTGCCTCAGCTTGCCTAAGCAGGCACTTTACTCTGCTGAGCTATCTCACCTATTTTTAATTTAATTATTTATTCATTCAATCTTGATATGTGACAATAATGTGCCAAGTACCCTAGCACTATGCTGCAGCTGGTGATTTCTGCTGGTGCTGGAGTGAGCACATTAATTCCCAAGAATTTTAAAGGACTCCATAACCCTGATTGTGGAAATGAGAAAAAAGAAAAAGAAAAGCTCACTCTGATTATTTAAGTTCCCATTATTTAGAAGGAAAATAGATTTGGGGAGATATTTAATGTACCTTGATATCACCTGTCTATCATCCTCTCTGTAACTCCATGTATTAATATTAAGAAACAAAGAAATTTGCAGCTGATAGTTAGGATGATTGTACTGCTGATTGCTGTTTGTTTATTGAAAGAAGCAGTTAATGTTTAAAATTTTTATTTTGACCAATTTTACATGCTTATGTCTGGTAATCTGAGAAACTACTTTGAAGACAACAATGTACAATATAATAGCCATTGTTGAATTCCTATCATCTTGATTTATGAAATTCTGTATCATTTCTAATGTTTTATCTATTTTTTAATTCTCTTTAAAATAAAAAAAAATTTGCAGCTAAAGGTAACTTTACAATAGATATAGTAGGAGGTGGAGTGGGGAGAATTCATGAATTTTATTAGCAGTCAACAGAATTTTATAAATATAATATATACAGCCCATTCCAGCTGGGGTGAGTGAACGGAGAGCTTCCTGCTAGCGTGCGCCGGCGGGAG
>NDGN011446891.1:0-22040 GCA_002564285.1 Tympanoctomys barrerae
TAGGACACTCTCTCTCTTTTTTTTTTTTTTTTAATGAATTTAGGATATGGTCTGGAGGGTGTACAGAGTCTCACTACACAGATCGGACTCATAATGATTCTCCTGTTTTCAGCCTCCCAAGTGTTGGGATTACAGGCATGCAGCATGATTGAATCCTAGCCACTGTACTCTGCTGAAGCAGGTGCTTTAATCCACTGAGCTATCTGTCCCCAGAAGGGCACTTTCAATCTGTGTGCAAATCCAAATTGCTGTATGGACAAGGGAGGCTGAGGAGTAGGTGTCCAGATGGTAGAAAAGGGCCTTCATCCTAGCCCTAGGGCCATGCTTGTCTTTTTCCTGCTTCTACTTTTCCTACTTTTCCAGGCCCTCCTACCCAGGCTTGGGAGCTGGGATGAAGGTTTGTGACAAGGCTACAACCTGAGGTCCCATCTCCACCCCATAGTGCCCTTGGTCCCCTCCCTTCTCATCAGCCCACGCCTGGCCATGTCGACTGAGGCATATTGGCCCCAGTTCTCCAGTGCACCTGTCCCACAGGCACTGAGGCCCTTAGGGTGGCCAGACACTCTTTCTGTGGGAACCCTCACCCGGTGCGCAGGGGCCCCTGGGGGCAGCCTGGCCCGCTGCAGCACAAAACAGCCCAGGTGGGCAGGGCAGGCACCAACTCAAGTCCTGAGCTCCTCTCTCTGCATTCCAGGTGCCAGCAGGGCAGGGCCACTGCCTGGGGTCCTTGGTGCCAGCAGGGCAGAAATGGCCTGGGGGGCAGAGGTCACCAAAGGGTAGTCTCTCCTGGAAGAAGAGGCACTTTTGAGGTGTAAGACTGCAAGTGAAAGGTCTTCTCTCCATCACTTCCTTCTTGGGCCTCCCTGAGCCCTTCTCTGAGGAGCTCGCCCGGCCCAGCCTGCTCGGCAGAGCCATGCCTGCTCCCAGCATTCCTCCAGGAACTGCTCTGTGATCTTAACATTTAGAAAAATGAAACCAGTGTTAACTGCTGAATTGTTAAGTAACCTAAACAACCCTCACACTATGCATTTTTGCTAATACGACTTATGTATTTAGGTTTATATCAATTTATCAGTTAGTATGATTGATAAATCATACATATCAACACATATCAACCTCCATGCATTGGTGTGCCTACTTAATATTCTACATGTTGATTGGTCATATTTCTACCTAGATATTTTTCTGTTTGTGGTGCTTTGCTGTTTAATTTTGCTTTCAAAACATTGCATCTTGAACGCTTCTACATCAATGACTGCCTCTTTTCTGTTCTTTCCCGCTCTGGAGTTCCTAGATCCAGGGTGAGAAATGCCTCAGCTTCTGCAGCAGCAGCAGGCCTGGTGCAGTGGGGCTGAGCAGCACTCTACCCACAGCAATGTGCCCAACACCTGGCACTTGGCCCACTTCTGTGGATACAGATGTGCATGGAGGCCCTTGCTCTGTGTGCCTCGATGGCAGTGCTGTGCCTCTGGCTAAGATGTATTCACTTCTGGGCCCTGCCCAGTGGTGCCCAGCATAGAAGTGGGCCACCTTTTCACTTGTCACTGCTCCCTGAACTGTATTAGTGCCATCTCATTTGTCCTGTTTCTGCAGGGTTCTCTGTGTCCTGACAGTAACTTCGGAGGGCAGGTGTCAGAGGCTCTGTGGGGCGTGCACTCACTGGGGAGGCAGTGTTGGAGCCGGGTCCACAGTGATGGCCTGGGCGGCATAATCCCTGGGGCTTGGCCAGGCCAGCTTTGCCACAGAAGGCTCCAGGGTGACACAGCTGGCAGTCCTCCACACGAGCGGCCCCTGGAGACCCTCGGAAGGTGCCCTGGGGAAAAAGGGAGGCCCAAAGGTCAAAGTCCTGGAGACCAGAGGGGGTTGCAAGCTGGACTGCGTGACCTCTGCCAGTATCTGCAGACTTTTCTCACCCCTTGTCTCCCCTCTGGGGAGCAGATGGATCATCTTCTCCAAGAGCACATCCCTCAAGACACACTAATGGGTGGCGCTGACTTTTCCACAGATCAAACACTTACAAAAGACCTACCCTGTAAAGGAGGCTGTGGCTATCACTTCTTCACTGCTACCATTCTGGTAGCAGAAGGCCTGGGAGAATAGGGCATCCTACTTACCAGAAGAGGGCTGTCTTTTAGAGGCACTCATGGTGGTGCTGTGAGGCTGAAGTAGATCCCTGGAATTCTTGCATTTACTGCCCCAGCCTCCTGGCTCTCCTCCCTTCCCTGCCCCTCGTAGGCCTGGGTGACCCTGTGCTTTCTATGCTGAGTGTATGGAGCTGTACCAGGGTAGAAGGATGTTGTTTTCCCCAACACCAAAACGAGGCAGAAGGCTCCAGAGTTTTCCTATAGAAGTCCAGAGACTCAGCTGAGGCTCAGGAGAGGATCTCACCATGGGGCAGGGAATGGACAGCAGGCCCGGGGCTGGGCAGTAGTGACCAGGTGGACACTCTGTGGGGCCAGCCAGCTTTGTCTGGTTGCAGAGTTTTCCTCCTGGGCAGCGCTGGCACCGGATACCTCCTGGAACCTGAAAGGGGGGTTGGTAACATGGCTCCACCCTTTAACCCCTTAAGGGGCTGGTGCAGCATAGGTGCTCAGGACCTGTGTGCATCTTTTTATCTCAGGAAGGACAGGTGTGGCAGTGCTATGGGCTCTCTAGGAAAGTTGATGGCACTATGACGAAATCACTCTTGACACACAAGAGCATTAGAGCTAAGGACTTATGAAAGAGGGGAAATTCTGTCGTCCTATTCTGTGAGCCCTGTGTTTTGCACTCTTCCTAAGTGTGAGCCGATTTCTGTACCAAGACTTATTTTTAACACTCTTTAAACCTGTAACAATCCAGACAAAATGCCCTTCAAGGCACCTTCCTCAATGACCCAAAGCCAAACCTATCTTGGGTCTCTAAGACTGACGATGTTTATATCTGAGGAGGACCTGGTAAGGAGAGGCCGAGGCAGAACCAGGGTTGTGTGTGGCCTTCACAACCCTGACCCTGCCTACTTTTTCAGATTGCCAGGACTCCTGACAGCTATGGATGTGCCTGGATTCTCTAAGAGGATACTGCCTGAAGGCACCGGTGGGTATCCTGTTGGGTTTGTATCCCTGCTCTGCTATCTGTAGACTTTTCTCATCTGAAAGGGAAAGTCATATTCAGGAGGGTCCCTGGGCTGGCCCCCATCAGAGTCTGCAGTATGTGCAGCTCCAGCTAAATGGGAGGTGTGTGGTAGCACTTGATGAGGAATGAGGAAAGGTCTTATCTGGGCTCTGTAGGCAGTGCTGTCATGCAGCCAAGTTACATGCAGTAACTTGTTCCCCTGCAGCTCCCCAGCATTACCATTGCCTCTCTGAGCAGAGGCCACGCCTTTGAATAATCCCCAAGCTCCAGAAAGGGCAGAAGCTACAGAGCTGGCAATGGCAGAATCAGGAAGGGCTCATGCTGTGCTGCCTTCCGGTCTGCATGGACCTGTGGGAGTTATCTCTAGAGTTATGAGTGATGACACGTGAGTGCAGATGGGGCAGTGGGAGGAGGATGTGAATGCCTCTGAGTCTGGAAAGAAGCCCCAGGCCCCTCCTCCTTGCTAACTTGGGTGTGAATAAAGTCAGAGGTCCTCACCACCTACAGCTCACTGCAAAGCGTACTAAATGGG
Organism: Tympanoctomys barrerae; assembly: GCA_002564285.1. Taxonomy (NCBI): domain Eukaryota; kingdom Metazoa; phylum Chordata; class Mammalia; order Rodentia; family Octodontidae; genus Tympanoctomys; species Tympanoctomys barrerae. Next base: position 3,647 of record NDGN011446891.1, read on the forward strand.
AATACCTCCCCCAGCTAGGCCCATGGGAAAAGCTATGTAGGACTAAGAAGTCACAAGAGAAACTGGGTGCAAGCCTGCACACAGCCCTCCTTCCAGACCCTGGATTGGACCTAGGAGGGCTGGGCCTGGGAGATAAGCTCCAGTTGGGGCTGGGCAGTCTTGTTTCCGACAGAGGCATGTTCAGAGAGAGAAAATGCCTTTGCCCTGGAGACTCTAGTGAGGGGAGGGGGTTAAGGCACGGGCAGATTTCTCCTTAGATGCCAATAGACATTGAGAACCTCTTTTTCTTCCCTCTCTGAGAAATGTTTGATTTACCCCCCAGCCTGTGTGTAGGCACTAGCTCAAAGGAAAGAAGTGGCCCCAACCTGGTCCTAGGAGAGGACTCCATGCCTGTCTTCCTGCCCACGTCTGTACCCTAGATGTAGTGGCTGGTTCCTGGACAGACTTCACTCTCCTGGGATGATGAAACCCCCACCCCATAATTTCTGGGCTCTTTGTCTGCCTGGCGAGAAATACTGGTAAGTGAGAAAAAAAAGGTACTGCCTCCTTTGGGACAGGATGGATGTGCCTGGATTTCTGGGCTGTGGGCCTACTTTCCTCCTCACTTCCTTGCCATCTGAGGATGACATTGGTTCTGGAGATACTTACAGAGAAGCTGCCAGTATTGCAGGGTTGAGGTTTGATGATGCCTGGCTTGGGACACTGGTAGCCTGCTGGGCACAAGGCACAGCCCACCTCCTTCTCTGCACCTGGAGCATGGCGGTAGGTTCCCCTAGAGGAGGAGGGAGTGCTGAGGTCCCCTGCCTTCCAGGAACAGCCCTGACATCTGGGGCAGTATCTCCCTGCAGGTGTCAGGACAGATCCCAGTCTGCTGCAGCCTCCCAGCAGGCCTTGTGCCCAGAAACGTTATAACCAGGCAGACAAGGCCTTTGTTCACAGTTGTCTGCTCCTCTTCTTTTGTATCTTTCTGATGTTTCTCTTTGTCTCACCTTCACTGATTTGTAAGAACCCTCCACACAACAAGTCAGTGAGTAGGTGAGTGCTTGGCCTTTCCTTTATGTTAATTCCTACCTGGCTTTTGACTTTTGTTGATGCTCTTGAAAGACAGAAGAATGAAATATTGCTTAAATCCCTGGATTCTGCTATGCTTTTAGGCTGGAGTGATTCATCTCATATAACTCTCCTCCTCCTCTAGCCCAGAATGAGTTCTTGGTTCAACCATATAGGCCATGGAGGTTACCTGCCACACTCAGTGCCTGGGATCCGAGCTTGGCCACATCATTTTTCTCTGTCCTGTCTCCACAAGGCAGTTGAGTTCCCAGGACAGGCTGCCCCCCCCCCATATTCCTCTGCTTGGGCTTGTGCTGGGCTCCAGCAGTGATGCAATGCACAGTGGTGCCTTAACTTCCAGCACATCCACACCCCTGGCTTGATCTTCCTTACCATGGGCAGGGCACAGGCTTGGGGGGCCCACTAGGGCAGAAGGCCTCTGGGGCGCAAGGTGCACAGTCCTGCAGCCAGCTGCTGCCTGCCTGCAAGCTGTATCTGTTTGCTGGGCAGGGGAACTGAGGGCTCCTCTTCATGCCTGCTTTGGAGAGAAGAGGAGAGAGAGGGGTTCAAACCTGTGTCATCCTGTTTAGCTTCTCCTTGGGGACAGTTCCCCAGGGGAAGCCACTGGGAATGGGCAGGAATAGGGGTGCCACTCCTCAAGATCCACCCTTTGATTGGGCCAGGATGCCCCCAAATGCCCCACCGTGATGCACAGTGGTTGACTAGTTCCCTCCAGCTGCAGCTGCTGCTGTCCTACCAGCAGCCTCCTTGGGCAGCATCCAGGAATCCGGCTCCCCTTAACTTCCTCTCGGGAGTCCTCCTGAAATCCAACCTCAATCCTCCATTTCCCCAGAGGCCTCATCTGTTGCTTCCGCGCCAGAGGAGGTGAAAGGTTGGCTTGTAGCTCCCATGCCAGCATCCACCTGGCCCCTCCCCTTGTGGGAGGAAGGTCTAGCTTTGCAAGCCCCTGAGGGCTCCTGAACACCACTGATGCAGAATGAGCTTTGCAGAAAGGGCACACAATCCTACTCTGGGTCACTTTGGTCAGGTTGTACCAAGGTGTGTGTGTGCGGGAGGGGTGAACTGGAACTGGCTGGGTAACTTGGTGTCAGAGGGCCACAGGGTCCTCTGAGAAATAGTGGGGGTTAATTTAGCCCCTGCTTTCTGTAATCTCAGCCTTGCACTAGGGTTGTTGTTGGTGGCCCCTCTCCAGCCATGTCTTGCGGCAGATAACAGGGTCAGGAGCTGAGGTAGGCTATCTGGGTCAGCAGCTCATCAGGCTACTTCATGTAGGGTGGCAGCTTGAAGCTGAGAATGCTGCTTATGGGCCCATTCTGGGGACTTTCTTTCCAAGACGAGTTGGATTATATTCTTTGTGGAAAATAAAGGAGCCAGGGTCTCTGGCCCTTAATGGAGCCGGGTTTCCACATGAGGTGGATCTTGTAAACAGGGTTCTGTGCCCTCTCATTCCCAAGACAGGCCTGTCCTAAGGCGCAAGTTTCACATTGTGGCAGCTTGGAGAAGTCTTTGCAATTGCTGAAGGTTCTAGATGGGCAGGCGTAGGAGGTGGCTCCCAGGGAGTGGAGGAGTGCCCCCCCCCCACGCACCTACAGCAGCCAGGGAGCAGGAAGTATGGTGTTCACTTCCTGAATATCAGGGTGAGATCCTGTCATTTTTTAAGCCTGTTGGGCCACTTTGCCCAGAAACCTGGTCTCTCTGATCTCATTTCCAATGGGAAAACCAGGGAGTAGGTTCCCCAGCCACATTCTTAGTAAAGGCAATGCTTGGCTCTGTCCTCTGTGCACAGCCTCAGCTTGACTGAGGCCAATCCATGATCTGGAGGTGGGTCTCTCCCTGGCCCAGAAAGGGGATAAAACTTGGAGAAGCCCGGTTTCAATCCGTGCTGAGTATCTGAGGGTTGTAGGGGAAGTCTCTGGCTCCCATGGGTCACCTGTCCTAGACAAATGCAGCATTCACCAAGGGTGCACCCTGAATCTGTATTATCAACTCAGCCTGAGTGCAGGCCCTGCCTGTGCAGGCAGGAGGTACACTCTTTGCCTAGGTGATGTCCTAGTCAGAGGCTGTACAGGCCTGGCAGGAACAGGTTGGGGCAGGTGGCTCTATGAGGACAGAAATGTCCCGCAGGGTACTGCAGACACAGGTCGAACACTGGGGAGAGAGCAGTACTTCATCTGAATTGAGGCGGTACAAAGAAAAACAGCAAAGGCCTAGACCCACTTGATCCTATCCAGAGAGAGATGTTTAGGGAGCTGCCACCATTATTATTTACCAGAAAAGGCCTGAGATGCAAGAGAAAGGAACATCCTCAAATCTAAGAGACTGCTCGATGCCTCATTCTCTGCATAGCCCAGGGGTGGCTGTGACCCTCACCCCCTGGTTTTCCTCTCTTTGAAGTGAAAGTCATAACAACATCTATTCCCAGCCATACCAGGAGGGCCAAATATGACATCACCCCATTTGCCAGGGCTCTGCACAGCGCTGCACGTACCAGAGGCTCACAGAGCTCCAGGGTCACCACAAGCATACCTTGGATGAGAGGAAATTTCAGACTACTGGGCTCCGAATGGATCCACATTCCCCTTCCCCGAAGGCCTACACTTTCTCCAGCTCCTGCTGTGACTGACAGTGCAGGCCCAGCCTGGGGAATCTGCCGTGCTCCCTACGGCTCCAGCAAGAGGTGTGGGCTTGTGGTAAGGAGTGAGGGTCTGAAGGCAGGAGGGGCAGAGGGCTGCTAGGCCTGGGCTTCTCCCTCTGCAACTTTGAGATTGGGAGGAAATGGCTCAGCCCATTTGCCTTGGAGGGAGAGCCCAGCTTGGCTTGGTGTCCATCTCATAAACAGTAAATATGGGAGGCCTTTGGCTTGTCATTCTGAGCTCCTGCCCACTCTCAGAAAGGCTTCGCGAGTACCTGTCAGCATTCTTCTGCATCACTGTAAATTGTTTATTTCTGTTTCTCTCACCACAGCACTGAACTGTCTTCATTAAAGCTCTCCATCCCTGTATAAGTTCTTATCCTCTCAGTTGAGCCAGAGACCAGAGTTCCCAGAGCCAGGCCTAATAAGCCTGGCTACAACCCTAGGCATGTCTTTCCTAGGCTTCACACCACTAAGAGTACCTGTCTCTATATTCAACATAAGTCTCTTTCACCTCTGAGAAGCACCCATTTAGCAAAGTTAGAGCCACAGAGTACATTTCCCACAGGACAGGCAAAATCTAGAACCCAGAACTGCCCTACTAAGCAGGAGCTGGCAACCAGGTGGGGTAGGGGGGTGTCCTCCTTCCTGCCTTCTAAGCTCCTAGCTTTCAAAGCTCTGCCCAGGGCAGCACCCATCTGAACAGATCAAGCCACGAATTCTGTCAGCAAAGATGAGTAGCCAGGACTGTGCGGCTGATTTCTTGAGTCTGCTATTACTTTAATACCAAATCCAGGCCAGAAAAAATGAAGAAAAAAAATCTACAGAACGATATTTCTCCTAGATTTAAATTTCTTAATAAATGTAGCAGAAAATAAAATTTCATGTGTAAAAAATTATTTCTTGTGTAATAAATTATTGGCTTTCTTGGAAGATGGGAGCACAGTAAGCAGCAACAAATAAACCTCTCCAACATTCAGAATACATACACTGGAAATAACAATGTGGGGAAGAAAAGGAGAAGGGCAGATCCTTGAGAGACAGGAAGGACCTACAGGGAAAATTGCAGCCTACAGGGAAAGTGAAGGCACAGGCCAAAATGCAATGTGCACTTTTTCCTTGGCTCCTGGCTCCTGGCTCCTGGCTCCTGGCATGAGAAGATCGAATCTACAGCGGCACAGCGAGGGTGAGTCACTCCAGAATCCTCTGGGGAGAAATGCAGCTATGGAACGGAGCAATGAATGCTGTGTACTACAACAGCTTGGTGAGTGACTCCAGCCCAAGTGACTGTTGGGTCCCTCAAAAAGAGTGCTTAGTCAGATGTTATTTTAAAGAAAAGCCAACCGAACCCAGGACTCCAAGCAGCCATGGGTTGGCATCATCTTGGAGCTTCCAGTGTTGAAATCCCACAGTGAATGGATGAGGAACAATCATGGGATCAAGAGACTCCTAGAGTGCTGTGGGTCCCAGCCCCATGACCACGGGCCAGGATCAGCTTGAACTGATGTGGATTTGAATGTATGAACTAGCTCCCCACCCTAAGCCTACTGCAGGTTTTCTGGGGTTACCCAGAATGATCTGGGCTCTCACTATTTTCTCTGTCTACCAGTGATAGTAGAGTTACACCCTGAGTTGGATACCATTACAAGTATGCAGAACCCAGAAAATAGCCACAGACTTGAAATTATGCAAAAATCATGGAAATTATGGGGAAAAAATCTTTTTTGTGATTGTTGTTAGGTTGAGGCTTTTACTTTTCATATTGTGAATATTGTTTTTAGTTTGTTTGTTTTTTCTTATTTATTTCCCTTCAGGCTTAGGTAATCTTATTTTGTTCTTCGACCCAAATTCTAATCATTTTCTCTTCTTTTATCTTCCTATTTTTCTGTCACCATGTCCCTTTTAAATTATTCTTAAAATTTTTTTTTTTGTCTTTTTGAGATAGGGTCTCAGTAAACACAATTCAGGCTGACTTTGAACTCATTTTATTACCCAAGCTGGCCTTGAACTCACCACAATCTTTCTGCTTCAGCCTCCTGAGTACTGGGATTATAGGTGTGCACCACTACTCCCATTCCCCTTACCTCTTTTTATGTATTTGGTACATGGCCTACAGGGTCTACAGGGTCTCACTACATAGATCAGACTTGTAGTGACTCTCCTGTTTTCAGCCTCCCAAGCACTGGGATTATAGGCACGCACCACCATGCCCAGTTTCAATTACTATCTCATTGTGCCCTAGGGGTGAGGTTGGCATGACAAGCTGGGAATCAAACCCTGGATGCTGCACTCTGCCTAAGCAAGTGCTTTAGTCCAGTGACCTATCTGCCCAGCCCCTCCCCTCTTAAATTATCTCCCCTTAGGGTCAAACAGCATTATCAAGTGGATATTTACTATATGTAATTTTATGGTTTGTTTTAGATATTATTATATAACTATAAATTTTGTGCATATATTTAAAAGTAGTAAATTAATGGATATGACAGTTTGTCATTTTGAAGTCTGTGCTTTCTGATTTTACTAATTTGGCAAAGGTGACATAGTTGTGATCAGTTACTCTTCCTTATACACCAGTACCTAGATTGTCTGGGGATCATAAACAACACTATATTCTAATACCAAAGAATTCAGTGCTAGGCCACGGGCAGCAGAACTTCAACTCTAATAAGTTGAGACAGAATCAAAAGCCAAAGCCAGCTACATCCAGAGGACATCTCTGAAAAGTAAAGAGGTCTTGATACTAGTAATAAATCTACCACAAGCAACAGACAAATCTCAATGTAGAAAACAGACAAACAAACAAAAACAGAAAATGAGATAACTCAAAAGCAAGATATAACTTATAATCTCCAAATTAGTCAACGTGGATCAAGGGGGCACTGAAGTGGAAGAAATAAAAAAACCTCCCAGAATTTTATGAAATGGTGGCAGTGAAAGTAATAAGACAGATCAATAAGTTTAGGTTAACAATAAAACAGAAGTAATTAAAGAGACGATGATCATAATGAAGGAAATGATTAGTGAATCTAGAATAAATACAGATGAAAAAAATAGAAGAGCTTAGCAACAACATTGAGACCATCAACGTCCAATATAGAATATAACTGGGTTTGGGGCCAGCCAGATGGCTCAGTGGATTAAAGCACCTGCTTAGGCAGATGCAGGTGCCAGGGTTCAATCCCCAGCATGCCATGCTGGCCCTACCCTGAAGTCACACTAAGACAGCGAATGAGACTGGGCATGGTGGCATGAGCCTGTAATTCCAGTGCTTGGGAGGCTGAAAACAGGAGAATCACTGCAAGTCTGATCTATGTAGTGAGACCCTTTGGACCCTGTACTAAACACACACACACACACACACACACACACACACGAATGTAACTGGGTTTCAAAAAAATGGACTCAAATAGAAATTCTGCAGATTAAAAATTCTATTTGAAAGTACATAAACAGAGTCAACTTTTGTGAAGATACACTATCAGATCTGGAAGATACGGTTGTGGGTGGCAATCATCAAATAAAAGACTTCTAAAAAACAGCAAAGGACCATGAAAAAATCAGTCCAACAGCTGACACACATTGAAAATTACGCCCAGTAGAATAAACCAATGTGAAAAAAGAATATCAGACCAAGAAGACAACTTTACATATATAATGGCTACCAAATGAAAGACTTCTTAAAAACAGCAACCGACCACAAAACATCAATCAAATAGCTGCTATATGACACAAAGAAGAATAACATAAAACAATTGAAATCAATGAAGAATCATAAGAAAGTATAAAGGACATTAAAAAAAGCCTGTTCACACGAAGTAGTAGGAGAAAAATTCCCAAACATTTAAAAAGACTTAGAGATATGCTAAGTGAGGCACATAGAATTCCAAAGTGTCATGATCAGAAAAAAAATACTATACCAAGGTACATAATAGTCAAGATTGAAGAAATTCAACACAAGAACAGATATTAAAAGCTGTTAGAGCAAAGAAACAAATCACCTACAAAGGACAACCATCAGAAGCACAGCTGGCTTCTCAACACAAACCTTTAAGTCAAGAGGCGCTTGGGTGAAGTATTTCAAACTAAAAGGAAAGAATCACCAACACAGAGTGATGTAAAGTAGTCCCTTGTTATTTTGCTGTTTAACTTTCATGGACTCCCTGTTTTGTGGGTTTTCAAAAAATATTAATCTAAATTATTTATGGCAGAGTTTTTGCTATATCGTGGCATTTTTCAGTATGATATAAGTATGTTGTTAGAATTGTGTAGGTTTATGAGTTTAGAAAATGATTAAGAACATTAAAAGTGTTTTTAAAAGTGCAGGAAAGGTTTATAAAAGTGTGGGAAGGGTTTATAAAGTCTATATATATATCATTGCTACTTTGCTGATTTTTACTTACTACAGGGGTGTCAGGAGTGTGACCTCCACAATAAGCGAGGGACCATTGTACTCTGCAAAATTATGTTTCAAAACTGATGGACAAATAAGATATTTCAATGACAAGAAACACTTGAAATTCATGAACAGAAAAACATCACTCCAAAAAGTTCCATAGGACACTCTAGAGAAGGACAAAAATTCTAAGAGTCCAGTGGAATGAACTCACCAGATAAAGCAAGCAGTGAAACAGAAGGGAAAGAAAGGGAACCAACAACAGGAAATTAATATGACAAGGATAAGTCAATACCTGCCTCTTATAAGCATCAATGTCAATGGTCTCATTTTACAAAACAAAAGAAACAGATTGGCAGAGTGAATCAAGAAACAAGATGCAACAATACACTGCATACAACACATTTAATTTAATTCAAAACAAAATTCTGAGAGATTGATAGTCAAAGGATAGAAAACAATACTCCATGTGATAGGAACCCAGAAAAAAGCAGGGGTAGCTATTCCATTTTCAGACAAAGTGGACTTAAAGTAAAGACTGATCAGAAGAGAAAAAGAAGCTCACTACCTACTTGTTAAATCCAAGAGGAAGAGAGAATATCTATCTATTATCTATCTATCTATCTATCTATCTATCTATCTATCTATCTATCTATCTATGTAATGAAATACCAGTGTACCCAACCATATAAAACAGACACTAATAGATTTGAAAAATTAGATAAGCACCAATACAGCTGTAATGGGGGACCTCAATATCCCACTATTACAAGTAGATCCACTTGATAAAAAAATCAACCAAAAATCAATGCAAAATTGAACCTTTGAACAAAAAGACTTAGTAAATATCTATAGCATGTTCTACCCAACAACAGAATACACAGTCTTCTCAGCAGTACATGGGCTTTCTTTAAAACAGAGCTCATACTAGCTCATAGAACATGCTTAAGTAAATGTGAAGGAATTGAAATGATCCTGTGCATATTATCGGATCATAATGAATTCAGAAAACAATAGAAAAAGAAACCACAAAAACTAAATAACACAAGAAAATTAAATAATACCTTTCCAAATGCTAGTGGGTCACACATTAAATTAAAGAAAAAATTAGGCAGCTTATAAAGTTAAATACATGATAATAGCAATGTGACATACTAGAATTTATAAGATGCAATGAAAGCAGTTCGTGAGAGAAATTTATAGAAGTTAATTCCAATCAGAAAAGCACAGGAAGCTCAAATGCATTACCTAATATTGAATTTCAATGTTTTAGAAAAAGAAGAGCATGTCAAGTCCAAAGTTCAAATGATGGAAGAAATTATAAGGTTCAGAGAAGAAATCAATGCAATTGAAAATAAGAAAACAACACAAAGAATCACTCACTCATTCAATCAATCAAAGAGTTACAGAGTGGTGGGGGTGTCCCAAGGGAGTGGAAGAGGTTGTCACCCATGCTGAGCCTGGGCTGGGACCATTAGGTCCCGCCGGCGCAGGGCAGCTGGAAACTCTCCCACACACTCACTGGGCCTGGGCCAGGACTGGGTCTGGGAATTCCCGGAAAGTGGCAGAAATTCCTACTCAGCCTGCGGGGTCGCGGAGGTGCTGTGGAGTGGTGGTGGGAGGCGTCCCAAGGAGGTGGAAGAGAGTGTCACCCACGCTGTGCCTGGGCTGGGACCAGTAGGTCCCACCAGTGCAGGGTAGCCGGAAGCTCTCCCACCCAAAGAGTTAGTCCTTTGAAAGACTAAATAAAATTGACAAATCGTTCACCAACATTATCATGACACAGAAAGAAAAGACTCAAATACATGCAATCAACAATGAAAAGGGCACGACCGAGACATAACTCAGTAGCACTGCATCTGCCTGGCAAGTACAAGGTCCAGAGTTCAATCCTTGGTGCCAAAGAAAGAAAGAAAGAAAAAAGAAAAAAGAAGAAAAAGGGCAAAATCACAATGTATCTTACAGAAATGCATAAATCATCGATACCTATTCTGAGAGACTACATTCATTTTTTTTCTTATATATCCTCCTCTGCTGCCTGAGAAACTATATTCAAATAAGACAGAAAACTCAGAAGAAACGGACAGATTCCTAACTAACTCAATATTAGTCAATAAAATTGAAAGCTTAATTAGAAAACTGTGAACAAAGAAAAGCTCAATGGGACATCACAATCCCTGATATGAATTTATACTACAAAGCGGGTCTCTCCTGCTGTATCTTTTTATTTTCCTCACCACGGCCAAGGAGTGGAAGAGGGGCTGGCTTCCATCACTCTTGGCCTATGTATGGATCCTAGTGGTAGCTGTATTCTGCCCCTCGGATGTCATCTGAGCTGCTAGGGTGTGTGCAGGTCTGTCCAAGTCTTGTGGCTCTCCAAAGGTTCATGTGGTGACAGAAAGATCCTCAGTGTGTCCATGTGGGAAATGGATAGAGGCGGGTTTAAGTGCTAGGTAATCAGGTTACAAGAGTTCTGACTTTGGAAGGAAATAATACAGTTCTTCTGGGGTGCCAAGTGCTGTTTTCTTGTTTGTTTTTTTGTTTTTTGATACAGGGTCTCTATCTGTAATTCAGATAGATCTTAAACTTACTACATAGCCCAGTTTGACCTTGAACTCATGGTGATCCTTTTGCCTCCACCTCCCAAATGCTGGCATTACAGGTGTGTACCACCATGCACAGCACTAATGAATTTCTGGGAGAGAGAGATGTTATAAAAGTATGAGCCAATGGCAAGCAAGATAGCTCAGTGGACTAAGCACCTGCTTTGGCAAGTGATGGGATCTGGGTGTGGTGGTGCATGCCTCTAATTCTAATGCCAGGGCTGGTACAGTCGCCCTTGGATCCACTCATACTGGGACTATCATTAGGCAAGGGGAGCTGCTTGGTTTTCCCTGAGATGGTCCCAGCTTCCACACACCCTGTTGCACTTGTCTGTTCCTTACTAGAATCCCATAAGGCACTGCAGGCGGTCTCTGGCCGAGGAGTGCTGTCCTTGAGGTAGTTGATGAGGCAGCATGGAAGCAGTTGGCCTAGCACAGGAAGAAAAGGTGTCCAGCTCTGCAGAGAGCAAAGAGTAGGTGGGACACTGCCTAGCTCCCTGTTCCCCAGGACTGAGAGTCTCTCTGAGCTGCTGTCTGCATAGCAGGTGCACCTTGAGCACAGTTCTGTAATCACTGAAAAACCAGAGCCACAGGAACCTTTTCTGAGCATGCGGGCCCTGCTCTGGGTACAGTATCATGGGACACTGGGAGAGAAAAGTAGAGCTTATGTAACAAGGGTCAAGGCTGGCTGAGAGCACTGGGACCTTGGAGTCCTGATGACAGTAGGAGCCTCAGTGGCCTTGTTTTCATCCTGCGCTCCTAGAATTTCCAGGAGCTCAGTGTTCTGCTGTCAGAATCAAGGACAAGGGGATCTAATATTTCCTCATGGCACTCAGCCTCTCATCTTACATGAGGAGAAACTGATGCCAGATGAGTCAAGTGACAAGCAAGCCATCCAGGCCCCAGAGGGAGGGCTGGTATGAATCAGATGGGGTGGGGCAGTGTCTCAGATTCTTTTCTGTATCCCTTACAGGAGTGCAGATTTCCCTCCTGTTCCAGGCCCCCAAACCACACCTGTGCTGACGCTGAGGCAGGTTTCAGTCTCCTCCAAGCTGGAAACAAAGGACAAGTGTCTTGAGATTTACCTCAAAACTGCTAAGCAAATCCTCACAGGTTCTCAGAAGCTCCAGATCCAGTGGAGAGGCTTCAGGCTTTGGGGCAGATGCCCTGGCTCAAATCCCATCTACTCTAGCACTTGCAGAGTGACCCAGGGAGGGTTAACGGTTTCAGCTTCAGTTTTGTCATAGATAAAATGGGACCTCATATCTACCTCTGGAAATTGTATGTAGTAAATGAAAAAAAAATAAATATATACATACTTTATAATATATAAATATATAAGCATTCTTAAAATCTTATACATTGGCTTGAGAAAGACAACTATAAGTACCAATTTCATGTGAAGCACAGCTATCTAAAAGAGATGGACAATTCCCTGACTTCAGTGCAGTGAAAACCCCTTTAGACTACCGGAGTTTGGACCCTGGAGGGGGGGAGACTAGAAGGACGAGGGACCTGAGAGGAAGCAAGTGGTCCCTGAAGACCTAGAAGGCACCACAGCTGGGTCTAAGGAGAGAGCAAGCCTGAGCACCAGGGAACACAGTACAGGAGAGAGAAACTCGGGAGAGGAAGCCAAGGTGACCCTCGGCTGCTTCCGCAGGGCATTTTCTCCGGAGCATTGAAGGCCATGGTTGGGTTTTACCCAGTTCTGTCCTTGTTTCCAACCAGCCCTGGCCATGAGGTTTAGCCCCCTGAACCTACACATTCACCTGAAGTCCACAGACACAGGAGTGCATGGAGCTGAGAGGAGGCTGACAGAAGCATGTGGGAGCCGGCATCCTGCCCCCAGCTTGCACCCAGACACAGGCTAGGATCCCACAACCTTGTCTTGGACTCACCTGCATTGATGGTGGCGAGCAAAGTGGTCAGAACCCAGAACTCAGGCCGCATTGTGCTGGGGCAATGGCAGGGGAGGCCAGGCAAGAGAAGGTGCTGGCTTCCAGGTTTATCTAAGGCAGGAATCTGTGACCCAGGTGTAATCTGACTCTGAACATCCCCAAGGCCCACACAGGGGCAGGACCCGCCCTATGCTGCCTCTATTCTTTCAGAAGAACATGCTGGGAACAGACTGACAGGCTTTGTCCCCTGGGACATGAGCTGTGGAAACGACATTTCTTTTTGTCTTTTTTAAATTTAAATTTTTTAAAGAGCAGAATATATTTATTGGGGGGAAAGAAAGCTTCTGTCTGAGAGAGGGACAGAAGGGAGACCCAAGTGGGTTGACCTCCTTTTAAAATTTAATTTTAAAAAGTAAAAAGAAAAACAAAAGCAAAAGCAAATAGCAAGAAGACAGAAACAGAGTAACATACAACAATACATATGGTACAGAACTTCAAAAAAAGAATATAATATTAACAATGGTGTTACATTCTGTATTTTAGTTGTCAAATCCATTGCTCAGATTAACAGACATTGTTGTGCCAAGATGGGTCAAATAATTAAACATCAATGCTTGCTTTCAATTTTTTCCTTGTCTGTTTTACTTTTTTTAAAGCTTATTTTGAAGAGAGTATAATAACAATCGATAAGACTTTAGAAATGGAACACATTTAGAAGAACAAGATGAGAGCTATTCAACTGTGATTTTGCACTGCACATTGCTGTCTTTGATGTAGTTGCTCAGATTATAGATATTAGCATATAGAGTTAGTCAATTTGAAAATTTTAAACATTAACTGCTACTTTCAAAAAACTGATGGAAATGAATACTATAGTTCTTTCAGCCATCCTCTATATACACTGGCAGGATTTTTTCCCTCTTCCTTTTTTTCCCTATCTTTACTCCTTTCTCTCACCTTCATTATTTATTCCTTATGTTAAGTTTCTTTCCATTGTACTATATCTTTTTTTGTCTTAGTTTCTTGTCTCTCTTGAGAGGTGAAGACAGAGATCTATTAGGTGGCAGGAAAACACCTTGCTCCCTGATCCTCAGGGCCAGTCTGTGTGAGCTGCTGTCTGTCCTGGAGGTGTCACAAAGAGATGCTACCTAGTAGATGGCAGAAAGGCTCAGCGGTCCTGCAGCTGAGGACTTGATATCACTCCTCATTCCCATTCCCATTCCTTGAGCATGGATTGAGCACCATGGCATCTGTTTTGTCCAGCAGAATAAAAGGGCCAGTTGTGAGAAGTTTAAGAAAACCACTAGGAGACAGTGGTTGGAAAGAGTGCTGGGAGGACAAAATAAGGCCCTGGGTGCAATAAACTACTGCCATTGGTAGCAAGGCATGTTTCAACAGGCCTGTCATGAGACCTGGCTAAAAACAAAGATATAAAAAATTGTTGCCAATGAAAAAACCTGTGCTGGCCCCGCCCCTGGAGCACACTGAGATGCTGATTGAGACTGGGCATGGTGGCGCCCACCTGTAATTCCAGCACTTGGGAGGCTGAAAACAGGAGAATCACTATGAGTCTGACCTACACGTAGTGAGACCCTGTAGACCCTTTGTATTTTTTGTACTAAATACAATAAATAAAGAAAAAAAAAAAAGAAAAACCTAGATAAGCCTTCTAGATTCCCTTGCTCCCAGTCAACTTAAAGAATGCTAAATGTGAAGTCACACAGCTGAACCATATGTTATTATTTTTCCACTGGCTTTGCTGTAGATAATACCTCCAACTGAGGGGTTTTGATAACAGTTTCCTGGCTTACATTGCAGATGCTTGAAGGCCTCAGCTGCTAAACTCTGACCCTTGAGTCAGCAGGGACTTCATTGATGACTAACATGGGATGAAAGTCTTGGCATCCTATGTCTTAATGCTTGGGCCATATTTTGCTGGACTCCACTTGAAGACATATCGATCATTTGATCACCCATCTGAGCTACATGTGTTTTCTGTGCCTTTCTCTTTCTTTCATGGCCTCACCCTTGTGTTTCTTCAGAAGCCGCAAAACCTGGGCACCTGAAGTCCTTCAACCATACCCTTGGGCCCAGACCCACGAGGCTGGGATGGTGGCTCTAGACATTCAAAAATTCAACAGCCTCTAGGATAAGCTGACTGTGCCCAAGTTGGTTACAAGAAGAAAAATCTTCTGGAACTGTGTCTCTGGCCAATAATAATTATTAGGCTTTAAGTCACCTAAGCAAATCAAAAAAAGCCTTTTGCTTTCTTCATTTTTAGAGCAGCAACTTTGTTACTGTCTTGAGGAGTCACTGTTGCCCTTTGTCCAGAGCCCCAATTCAGCTGAAGTCCCCATCCCTGCATCATCCATAAAACTTTTTCTGTGCCCAAAGTGCTTATTTTTCTGCCACTTTTGGATATAAATATGCTACCATCTGGTATAGCACTGGAGCAGAGAAACTCAAGTCAATTCATGTCTGTAAGGGCTGAACTTAAAGACTTCAGACATCCCCACCCCAGGGAACAATTAGGAGCACCCACATCACGAGTCAGCCAGCATCTATGCAGGTGCCCGGGGGACCAGGGATGGGGCTTGGTGTTTCCCATACGTGATTTCACTTTTTTTTTTTTCCAGGAATATTGTCCAAGGTTGTCATCTTTGTGGGTGTGGCAAGAATGGTGAGTTTGAAAAGTGTCCTGTGCTGGGTGGCTCATCACATTTCCTGAGGTGAGTCTGTGGTTTAATGGTGGATGCAGACCACTTTCCTTGACACAGAGCTGGCCCCTATGAGGCAAAGGATGCCAGTGGTCAACAGTGGCAGCCAGACTCCATGGCAGTGTTTGCCTCATGGGGAATATCCAAAGTGTTGAGAGGTCAGTGGCATTGACAGGTATGCTGTTCATGGCAGATGCTGATGGGGAAAGCCATGAACTTCAGAGCAGGAGTAGGTCAGAGCACCGTAGGTCCCATACTCTGGGCTCCATTCCTCCCCTCTCAGTTACACACTCCCTTTGTCTCTGTGGTCATCACAAATTGGCTTCCATTGTCACCACATAAGGACCTGCACAGCTGTGTGCTCATGGGCACTACGTGATCAGGGTTGTACTCTTATCATGTTTTATCCAAGCATCCAGGACCACCTGTGTTCATCTTGCTCCATTCTTCACAGATTGTCCATATTTGTCCACTGCAAGTGGCATGGGGCAAAATCTGGTTGGTCTGCTCTACTCTGAGGCTATAGTGGCTGGCACAGTGGCTGGTAAATAGTGTACACTCAGGATGTACCTGGAAGAAAGAGTGAAGCAGTGAGAGGCCCAAGACTTACTTCTTTGTAAGCTGAAGACATTTGCTTTTCAAGGGTACGCAGTCACTCAACAAAGATCGGAGTGGAGTGGCTCTTGTTGCTTTAGGGAAGTAGGGGCCCAAGGGCCAGACAGGCAACTCCTAAGATTCCTTTGTTCAGCAACCAGGGACCAAAAGCAGAGCTTAATACCCTGGTCCAACCTCCTCACTTTTGAATCATAAATGAAGGTGGGGAGAGATGAGGTGAGGTGCCCAGCTCCACACCGGAGGCAGAAGGCTTGAGGGAGAGCTGAGCATTCTGTTCTTGCTCCGCAGTCCCGGTGGCTGCTGCTCATGCTAGTTTTCAGTCAGTCACCACCTAGGCCACCTATTCCAGTACCCGCCCATCTCCAGAGGCCTGGTCTGGCTGTCTGCATTTTGTTTTTAAAAGTTTCTTAATTTATTTGTGGTACTGGGAATTGAACTGCTGAGTTACATCTCCAGGCCTTTTCAAAAGTTTTAGAATTAATTTTATTGCTTTGCTTTTGATATACAGAATAATCACATTCATCATAGGGAATTTATACCAGTACATAATATATCTTGATTCTTCTTTTTTCCCTTATCTTCCCCCCCAACTTTTCTTCTCCTTACTTACAAAAGCTTTGTTTCCATTTTATTCTCTTTTTTCTTTTCCCCTTTCTTCTTTTCCACCACCTCCCCCTCTTCCCATTTGAACATTTCCTTCCTACTTCTCAATATCTATTGTCTATTTTTGTCCATATTTACACTTTCAATTTTTCTTTTCTTTTTTTTTGGGGGGGGGAACCAGGGATCGAACTCAGGACCTTGCTTAATTTTTCACATTAAGAGAAACAATGCAATACTTAAACATATGTGTCTGGTTTATTTCACTTGGTCTCAAGGTGCATTCATTTTTCTATGAATATTTCATTTATCCTTTATGGTACAATAGTACTCTATTTATATAAATACCATATTTTATTTATTCTTCCTTCATTGATGGGCATCTGGGCTGTTTCTATGATTTATCTATTACAAATTGTGCTGCTATAAACATGGTGGTACACATATCACTGGAACATAATGCTTTTAACTCTTTCAGGAAGATATCTAGAAGAAGAATAGCTGGGTCAAATGAAACATCTAATTTTAATATTTTAAGGAAACTCCATATCAATCTCCATAGTGATTTGCCAATTTATGCTCCTACCAGCAGTAGAGAAATGTGTTTTCACCACAGCCTTGCCAGCTTTTGTTATTGGATGATTTCTTGGGGCTAGCCATTCATTCTGGATGTGGAATCTCTGTTGTTTTAATTTGCTTCTCATTAATGATCAGTGATTTTGAACAGCCTCCCCATACTTATTTGGTGCTTGTACCTCTTCAGCTGAGAAGTGTGTACTCATTTCAGTGCCTCTTTAGGGGCTGCATCTTCAAATTTGGGAAGTTCTGATGTTTTTGGGTTCATTATATATTCTAAGTGCTAGTCATTTGTGAAGTGGAGTTGTTTCTGCATCTTCTATTCTGTACCACTGATTCATGGGTCTACTTTTTTCCCCAACACCACGCTGTTTTTCCCACAGTAGCTTTGTAATACGACTTCACATCAGGGATACTTATGTGCCCTGCCATGCTTTTGTTGTCCATAATTTCTTTTACTATTCTAGTTTTCATCTGATTATGCACAAATTTTAGTATTGTTTTCCCTAGTTCTGTGAGATATGCTATTGGTATTTTGATGGGGATTGTATGGAGTTTGTATTTCACTATATTGTTTCTCCCTTTCCAAGAACAGGGGATATCTTTCCATTGGCTGATATTCTCTTTGACCTCTTCTTTCAGAAAGATATATTTTTCAGTGTATAGGCCTTTCATTTTCTTTCTTAGATTGGCTCCTAAACATTTCAAAATTTTTTTTTGGTGCTACTGTGAAAGATGTTGCTTCCCTAATTTCTCTCTTAGTGAGTACAGCTATTTGAGTACAGGAAGGCTATTCACTTTTTTTAGTGTTAACTTTATATTCTGCTACATTGCTGAATTTGGTTATTAATTCTAGGTGTCTTTCATTAGAACTTTTGGGGTCTTCTATGTAGAGTATCATGTCATTTGCAAATGATGACAACTTAACTTCTTTTTTTTCTATTCACAGGCCTTTTCTTTTTTTATGTTGTCTAATTGCTGTGGCTAATGTTTCCAGAACTATGTTGAATATGAGTGGTAATAGTGGAAATGTTTAATTTTGGAGTTAAAGCTTTAATGTTTTGCCTATTTATTTATTTTTTGATATTGGGGATCAAACTTGGGGCTTTGCATTTGCCAGGCAGACACTTATGATGTTGAGCTATTTCCTAGGAAGTTTTTGACTGTTTAGTGTAATGGTGGCTGTTGGTTTGCTATAGAGGGCTTTTATCAGACTGAGATAAAGATCCTCTGTCCGGCGCCACTCCCGTCCCGCGGAAGAAGACACTTAGACACTCTGAAGCGGGTTG